>PISX010005419.1:0-108097 GCA_004024625.1 Mellivora capensis
GGGTGGGGTAATGGACATTGGGGAGGGTATGTGCTATGGTTAGTGCTGTGAAGTGTGTAAACCTGGCGATTCACAGACATGTACCCCTGGGGATAAAAATTTGTTTATAAAAAATAAAAATTAAAAAAAATAAAAAATAAAAAAAAATATTTAGTCCTGTGATCCATAAACACAGTATATCTTTCCAGTTTGGGTCTTTTTAAATTTCAGCAATAGTTTGTAGTTTTCAGTGTACAGGTCTTGTACATTTTTGTAAAATGTCAAATTTTTATGCCCAAGAATTTCATATACTTGATTTTGCCTTTACTTTTGAGAGTTGTTTTTACCGAGGAGAGATTTCTAAGTTGACAGTTTTTTTTCTCTTTCAGTACTTTAAAGATGTTTCTCCTCTTTTTTTCTTACATTTTTCTCTGATGAGAAGTTTAACTTTAGAAATGAGACTTTACAAAATCAAGGAACAAAGCCAGGGAAGAGCATTTAGAGATGAGAAATGAGAATAATATATTCAGTTAGGGGAAGAGATAAAAAAATCAAATAGTAGGTTTTGACAGCATCCATAACTTTAACAGGTCTTCCCCTGTACTGTGTGGAAAGATCACAAGGCTATTTTTTTGATCTCTAAATCATATTAAAACATATGGATGAACATTACTAATAGGAACTACCATGCAATACAGAAAACACCTTATCCATTCACAGCTATTGACTGATTTAATTTAGGTAGATCTTACATCTATTTTTTATGTATTTTTTAAAATTATTTGTATATGTTTGTAGGTATTTAAATTTTTAATTTTTTTCCTTTTCAGTTTTTTATTTAAATTGTAGTTAACATAGATGGAAAATTGGTTTCAGGAGTAGAATTTAGTGATTCATCACTTACATATAACATATGTTACATATAACATCCAGTGCTCATCACAGGTGCCCTCCTTAATACCCATCCCCATTTAGTACACTGCCCACCCACCTCCTTCCATCAGCCCTCAGTTTGTTCTCTATAGTTAAGAGTCTCTTATGGTTTGCTTCTCTTTTTTTTTTTTCCTTCCCATATGTTTATCCGTTTTGTTTTTTAAACTCCACATATGAGTGAGATCATAAGGTATTTGTCTTTTTCTGACTTATTTTGCTTAGCCTAATACACTCTAGCTCCATTCACATCACTGCAAATGGCAAGATTTCATTCTTTTTGATAGCTGAGTAAATATTCCATTATGTGCACACATTTATATTTTATGGTAAGAATGCATAACACGAGATCGACCATTAATCAAAGTTTTAAGTGTCCAAATACATTATTGTTGACTATAGGTACACATGTTGCAAAGCAGATCTCTAGAGCTTATTCATCTTGCTTAAATGAAACTTTATCAGTACGTTTATTCATATTCAATATACAACTATATATGCAATATACAAATATACAAATACTGAATGAATACTTATTCATATACAAATACTGAAACACACCTAAAGAGTCATACCTAATCATCTTGTTATAACTAAAATTTGGGGTACTATTGTATTTTGGATATTCTAGGTTTAGGTAATGCATAAAATACTCCAAATATAATGTAACTGGGTGGAATATCAATGCTTAGAAAATCACATGTGTATGACACCATCTATAATAAAAATCAAAGGAGTAGAGTGAAAAGAACATTAATGCTTTGTTATTCTGTCCTCTTTCCCCGCTAAAGCCATTTGATTAATAGCACCTATAAAAAAAATTTATTCAACAGAAAATGGTCAAACTTGAAATCTAGCAACATAGACTTTACTCATTTTCTTTTTATAGCTTGATATATTGTGTTTCTCACTCAGAATTATTTTACAACAGTACCAAAGCATCCCATATATTTTTCTGTGATACTTACCAAAGTAGATAAGGTTGTAAAATAACAGTATTAATCCAACTACTATTAACAGCATTTAAAATATTTTTCATAGACAACATATACATTTCTAAAAACCCAAGTTGTGACATGAAACAACTTTATAAACAGATCATCATTAAATTTGCCTCTTTTGCTCCCACTTAAAAAAGAAAGAGTTGAGGTTTGAGGAAAGTGTTAAAAGTCCATAATTGAAAGAAGAGTAGCTAAATCATTAAGTTAGTATCTATCTTTGCTATGTAAGCTAATCTAATCCCATTAGTCTTTAATGTCATTAAATGACAACTGTTTGCTAAACACACTCTTCTTCATACTTCCCTGTACCCCCTGCTGCTGTGTACTCCTCCCTGGCTACCTTCATCACTTCCAGCTTTCCTCTATCTATCAGTCTCTCTCTTTCCCTTAAATCTTTAACCTCTCTTACTATATCGTGCCTACCCCCAGCATTTACTTTACTGGTTTCTCATCTTCCACTCCTAAAATGTCCATGTGTGCCAGAATGCCATCATTAGCCTCTTCTCCTCTTTATAATCTCCACTTTGAAAAACTATATTCACTCCTATGTATTCAGTTTCAACTACTTGCATTTTGACATGTCTCAAATCTCCAGTGCTAGTTTGGATTTTTCTCCTGATTTTCCATCTAATTATTCCAGAATTATGTCAAACATAGTTGTCCAAAATGAAACGTATCATTTCCCCTTTTTGCCCCCAAACTTACTTTTCCTCATTGACTCCAAATACTAAATAGAACCATCTGTCCAAGCCAGAAATTTGGTGAATCCTGAAACTCTCCTTTTTGCTTATCCTCAAATCCAATTGGTCACTAAGTTCTGTAAGTTCTACCTCAAACACTTTATTTTTTTTTATTCTATCACTACTGCCATCTCTTTAACTTAGGACTTTAACATCTCTTGCTCAATGACTACACTAGCTTACTTCTCTGATTTAATCTTATGCTAATGTATGTTGTATTTTAATTTGGCTTGTTGAGTGGACTATATTTATTTTACGCTTTTTTGTATTATGTTATGTTGCCACATAGTACTTCATTAATTCTTTTTTTTTTTTTATTGTGTCATGTTAGTTACCATACAATACATCACTAGTTTTTGTTTTTGTTTTTGTTTAACTACAAAGCTGTGATCACCAAGACAGCATGGTACTGGGACAAAAACAGACACATATACAGTGGAAAAAAGACAGTCTCTTCGGTAAATGGTGCTCGGGAAATTGGACAGCTTTGTGTAGAAGAATGTAACTCAACCATTCTCTTACACCATACACAAAGATAAATTCAAAATGGATAAAAGACCTCAATGTGAGGCAGGAATCCATCAGAATCCTAGAGGGGAACATAGGCAGTAACCTCTTCAACATAGGCCACAGCAACTTCTTTCAAGATATATCTCCAAAGGCAAAGGAAACAAAAGCAAAAATGAACTTTTGGGACTTCCTCAAGATCAAAAGCTTCTGCACAGCAAAGGAAACAGTCAACAAAACAAAGAGGCAACCCACGGAATGGGAGAAGATATTTGCAAATGACAGTACAGACAAAAGGCTGATATCCAAGATCTATAAAAAACTCCTCAAAGTCAACACACACAAAACATAATCATGTCAAAAAATGGGCAAAAGACATGAACAGACACTTCTCCAATGAAGACATACAAATGGCTAACAAACACATGAAAAAAATGTTCATCATCACTAGCCATCAGGGAGATTCAAATCAAAACCACATTGAGATATCATCTTACACCAGTTAGAATGGCTAAAATTAACAAGACTGTAAACAATATGTGTTGGAGAGGATGTGGAGAAAGGGGAACCCTCTTACACTGTTGGTGGGAATGCAAGTTGGTGCAGCCACTTTGGAAAACAGTGTGGAGAGTCCTCAAGAAATTAAATATAGAGGTACCCTATGACCCTGCAATTGCACATCATTAGTTTTTGATGCAGTGTTCTTTATAAATTAAATCACTCTCCTCTGCCCCCAACACACACTTAAAATGCCCCAATGGTCACTTTCTTAAGTACAGGATCAAGTTCAAAGATTTTTATATGGTCTCTAAGGCCATTTGTGACCTTAATTCTTAATTCTCTACTTTCAGGGAGAACTTTTTTGTTCCTTCAGAAATGTGCATACCTCTATTTCAGCTGTTAATGTATTATTCTATAATTGTATTTTACATATCTGTCTCCTCTAAAGAAGGAATTGCTTAAAGATAGAAACCCTACATTGCTCACCTTTATGTCCACAGTGACTAAATATTTAGTTTATAACATAAATATATATATTTAATATATAACATACTAAATATGATATCTAGCTTATATCCATTTAATGTTCCTTTTGTTGATGTTATAATGACAGGGAAGACTTCACAGTTTTTTTTTTCCCCTTCATGAGCATTTCTGAACAAATCACCTAGCCTTCCAAATAGGTACAGTCTACAACACACCCATAAAATAGGAAAAGGTGTCTTTGCTTGGTTCCTGGAGCCAAGACCAATTAAAAAGAAGAGAATCCAGCAAAATCTGACATATCTGGACATTTCTATGTACACTTACAAAGCAGTACACTCACAGCTTAATATATATAGACATATATGTGAAAACAGTTAATAGGTGGTTAGAACCTGTAGTTTGTGCCACATAATTTTAATTAACCACCAAAGTCTGATTACAGAAGAGATATGAAAACAAGAGTAGTGGATAGAACAGCTTGTGAGACTTAAAAGCTCATTATCTTTACAGATTAAAAGACCAAAAATATGCTCTTTTGGGTGATATAATTCTTATGTACCAGAAACAGAACACTGTGGGTTCTCTAATTGGGAAGAGGAAAAATTAGAAAAATAAAGGAAAATCATTGCTTCAAAAGTAATTTTGGAAGTAGGTAGGTCATCAATAATAAGTAAACTGTTCCAGTCATTGTCAATGACTTTTTTATAAACTTACCTGATTATTATATGCATCAGGTGCAAGTTTCTTGTATGTTGGTGCCATAAGAGTGGACAGGTTTTGTAAATGAGACTCCAGTTTCTCTTCCTATATAAAACGAACAATTCTATGTATTACATCCTAAATCCTTTCCATATGTAAGAGAGGCTATCAGTTAAATTTTTCTCACTACATCTTAGATCAAAATGACAATACATAGTGTCTTTCTTATTAAATAAAGTTCCTTAACACAACTATTTCTAAGTAAAAAGTATAAACCATACATCATCTATTTTTGTATGTGTTATTAGAATGTCTAGCTCTTTGGTGTTTTTGTATTAACCAATTTTGTACTCCCCTTGTGGATATTTGGCATTTTATAAATACAAGACTACGCTAGTAGTAGGATAAGGAGAATGAAGCCATATGGTTTTAAAGAGGTCACATTCTCCACTCCTTCTCTAGTCAGCTGCCATGGAAAATGAGCTATTGAAAGAATTTGTTTGGTTCATCTATTTTCAACCTTTATATTTTTAAATGTTTATAAAAATAGCATTCAAAATTTGAGAAGATCTTTCCACTGAACTAAAAGTTAGTAGATGCTTCACATATGGATAAAACTCTCAACTAGAAATGTGAGAGTTTATATGCAGAACTTTGTAAAGTTTACTTTAAAGGAGAAATGTTCAGTTACACTCCTTTCTTCCTCCCTACAAAAAAACAGATTTTCTAGGTAAGATGCTTGTAAAATGGTAGGTGATAATACCTAGTTATTCCATTCATATTTAGAAGTTCTCATTTCACATTAACATTTTTTTTTCTCCAAAACCTTAAAGGTTTTCTCCAAAAACCTTAAGAGATGTAACTACCTGGAAGAATTATACTTAATTTGTAATTTAGAAGGTGAGGAGGTTTCTAAGCCAACCTCTCCTACCTACCTGAGGGAGGATGTACCTAGCTATCTCTTGGATTTGCTTTATGTTAAATCTAGTGAAAGTGATAAACATTTATAAAATAGTAGTAAAAAAGCTCTCCAATGTGGAAAATTAAAGTGGCTCATCAGCTATGTAAAATTGCTATACTTCATTAGGCTTATTGTATTTTTTTCTTATTAAGAGGGATATGTAGCCCATTTACTATAGTTTATTAAAAATACAATCCTGTGAAAAAAAATATATCATCATCTCAAGAGTTTTTGTACTTTACTAAATTTCTACTTACTATTATAGTCGCAAATAATAACACTAGCACATTTTTCATTTAGAGGGACATATCAATGATATATATATAGTATAACTGTGTATTTCAATTGCACTTAAAGTTTGAAAAGATAATTATAAGGTTCAGAGAGTCACTAAAAATTTGATCATATCTAAATGGTAAGCATTCAGGGGTTTTTTGATTATTCAATTAGCAGACACTAGAAGCTATACCCAAAAGTTGTTAAAATTGATATGCATTTGTAAGTTACATTTTGAGAAATATATAATACCAATTAAAATTTTATATTAAGATCTAAATATGTTTTAGTTACTTGAATGCATTCGTTATGATAACTTTATCAAATATCACGGTATGACAATGTGATGAGAAATGGTCTTTATTGAATGGGACAGTGATGAACATGACTTCTGCAACTCAGGTTTGAGAAAAATGAAAGTTTTAACAATGAAATGTTAACACTTGGTTTTAATACCAAAGTGATGGCTGCTTAAAACTCTGCAGTTAAAAGGTAAGTACAAAAGGCCATAGGTATGAATAGTTTATGTTCAAACTTTACTACTTTGGTATCACATAGTTATTATGCTAATTTTATCAAATATATAATGTATACCTACAGTTCAGCTAAAATCTTGATGTACCTCTGAGATGAAATTCTCTTTGTTAATGAGAATTTAACAGAGTATGTTATACTGTTTACTTCAGCTGTACTCATCAATTCTCCATGAAAATCAAAGAGATTATATATCAAGAAGTAAACAAACCTCTTTTGGGTCATCCCCAAGCAGCTTAAATTTTCTTGGGATCTTGCTTCTGGCAAACTTACATCCATTGTAGTACATGCTCCATGAACAACCAAAAGAAAAGGAGGCACCACAGGTCTCAGGATCCAGCCCTTGACAGGCACAGGTTCTCCTGAGGAATCAAAGGACCAAGTTCATAGATATCGATATTGAACATTTCTCTAGGCTACCAATCTTGTATTCTGGATGTCTGCATGCAAAAATGAGTGCAAATTAGTTTTAACAGAAGCTTATTTTAAGCTTGCCATAACCACATCAGAAAAGAACTATTTTAACTCATTTTAAAACAAACCAATTTAAACAAACTTTTTACTATAGTTTAATACATAGAAATTTTATAGCTTACAATTGCTCACCAAAAAGACCCCCCCAAAACACAAATAAGTTAACACCCAGAGTAAGAAACAAATATATACTATCAACTATAGTCTCCATGTTATATATTAAATCCACAGACCTTATTTATTTTATTAAAGATTTTATTTATTTGACACAGAGAGAAGACAACGAGAGGGACTACAAGCAGGGGGGGAGGGAGAGAGAGAAGCAGGCTTCCCACTGAGCAGGGAACCCAATGCAGGCTTTATCCCAGGACCCTGGGATCATGACCTGAGCTGAAGGGGAGATGCTTAATGACTGAGCCACCCAGGCATCCCTCCTTATTCATTTTATTTTTTAAAAAATATTTATTTATTTATTTGACAGAGATCACAAGTAGGCAGAGAAGCAGGCAGAGAGAGAGGAGCAAGCAGGCTCCCTGCTGAGCAGAGAGCAGGATGCAGGGCTCGATAACCTGAGCTGAAAGCAGAGGCTTTAACCCACTGAGCCACCCAGGCACTCCCTCCTTATTCATTTTATAATGAAAGATTGTACACTTTTAAAAAAATTTTTATAAACATATAATGTATTATTAGCCCCAGGGGTACAGGTCTGTGAATTGCCAGGTTTACACACTTCACAGCACTCACCACAGCACATACAAGATTGTACACTTCTATAAACCTTTCCCTATTTCCCTTACCCTCAAGCCTCCCAACCACCTTATTTTTTAAAGATTTATTTATTGGAGAGGGAGAGCAAGAGAGAGAGCACACAAGTTGGGGGAGGGGCAGGAGGTAGGGAGAGGAAGAGGAAAACAATCCCAAGCAGACTTCATGGTGAGTGTGCAGAGCCCCATGTGGGGTTCAATTTCATGACCCGTGAGATCATGACCTGACAGAAACCAAGAGTCGGATGCTCAACGGACTGACCACTCAGGTGCCCTCACAATCCTTTTTCTACTGTTTCAGAGTTCAACTTTTTTGTTTCTTTTTTTGATTCCACATAAAAGTGGAATCATGTAGTATTCGTCTTTCTCTGTCTGGCTTATTTCACTTAGCGCTGTGTCCTCTAGGTTCATCCACGCTGTTATAAATGACAAGATTCCATCCCCCTTTTTAGGCTGAATAACAATTTTTTTCCCCTCTCCCTCCATAACACAGTTCCTTTATCCACTTACCACTGGTGGACACGTAGGTTGTCTTTACTTGGTTATTATGAATAATGCTGCAATGAACACTGAAGTGCAAAAATCTCCGAGATAGCGATTTCATTTCCTTTGGATATATACTCAGAAGTGGGGTTGGTGGGTCATATGGAAGTTCTATTACTAACTTTTTGAGGAATCTCTATACTGTTTTCCATAGCAGTTGTAACAGTTTTATGCTCTAATAGGATTTTTTTTTTCTGCACTTTCGTGTTAACATTCTTGTCTTTTTGGTAATAGACGACCTAACAGGGTCAGGTGATGGGAGATATCTCAACTGTGGTTTTGATTTCTATTTCCTCAATGATTAGTGGTGTTGAACACCTTTTCATGTACCTGTTTGCCATTTGCATGCATTCTCTATAAAAATGTCTACTTAGGCCCTTTACCCTATTTTTATTGAGTTTTATAGATTTCTTGTGTATTTGGGATATTGGCTTCTTTTAGATACATTATTTGCAAATATTTTCTCCCATTCAGTAGATTGCCTCTTCATTTTGTTGATGGTTTCCTCTACTGTTCAGTTTTTGGTTTGATGTAGTCTTACTTATTTTGCTTTTGGTGCCTTTGCTTTTGGAATGCAAAAAAAACACATTGTTAAGATCAATTCCAGGGGCGCCTGGGTGGCTCAGTGGGTTAAAGCCTCTGCTTTCGGCTCAGGTCATGATCCCAGGGTACTGGGATCAAGCCCCACATCGGGCTCTCTGCTCCGCGGAGTGCCTGCTTCCTCCTCTCTTTCCCTGCCTGCCTATCTTGCCTACTTGTAATCTCTGTCTGTCAAATAAATAAATAAAATCTTTAAAAAAAAAAAAAAAGATCAATTCCAAAAAGTTTGCCCCTATGTTTTTTCTGGGAGTTTTAGTTTCAGGTCTTGTGTTCAAAACTTTAGTCCACTTTGAGTTGATTTTTGTGTACAGTGTAAGAGAGGTCTGGTTTCCTTCTTTTAGGTGTGATCCCTCCTTTTCTCAATACCATTTATTGAAGAAATGATCCTTCCCCCATTGTATAGTTTTGGTTTCATTAAAAATTTTTTTTTACCATATTTGCATACATGTATTTGTTGGTTCTGCATTTTGCTCCATTAATCTGTCTGTTTTGTTGTCAGTACCATATTGTTTTAATTACTATAGCTTTGTAATACAGTTTGAAATCGGGAAATACGATGACTCTAACTTTGTTTTTCATTCTCAAGACTGCTTTGATTATTTGGGGTCATTTGTAACTCCATATTAATTTAGGATTTTTTTTTCTATTAGCATGAAAAATGCCATTGGAATTTTGATAGAATTGCACTGAATTTGCAGATTGCTTTGGGTACTGTGGGAATGTTAACAATATTGATTCTTCCAAGTCCATGAACATAGACCATCTTTACATTTATTTGTGTCTTTTTATATTTCTTTAATCAGTCTTTTTTTGAGACATCAATCTTTTGTGGTTTTCAGTATATGGATTTTTCACCTCCTTGCTTAAATTTATTCCTAGGTATTTTGTTTCTTTTGTAAGTGGGATTATTTCCTTACTTTCTTTGTTAGTTCACTGTTAGTATATAGAAACACAACCAATTTTTGTATATGGATGTATCCTGCAACTTTACTGAATTTGTTTATTAGTTCTAACACTTTTTGGAGTCTTTAGAATTTTCTGTATATAAGTTATCTGCAAATAGTGATAGCTTTTCTTTTTTCCTTTCTGATTCAGATCTTCTTTATTTTATTTTCTTGCCTGATTGTTATATCTAGTATTTCGAATAACATATTGAATGAAAGTTTTGAGAGTAGGCCTTTTTTGTGTTTTCTTGATCTCAGAGAGCTGTTCATCACTGAGTATGATGTTAGCTGTGGGTTACTCATATATGGCCTTTATTATGTTGAGGTACTTTCCTTCTATACTCAGTTTTTATTATGGAAGGATGTTGAACTTTGTCATATACTTTTTTCTGGACTTGTGAATGATCATTCCATTTTTATGCTTAATTTTGTTCATGTGGAATATTGCATTGATTGGGAGTATTGTACTATTCTTACAACTGTGGAGTAAATCCCACTTGATCATAGTATATGATCCTTTTAACGTACTACTGGACTTGGTTTGCTAATACTATGTTGAAAGTTTTTGCATTTAATTTTTCATCAGGGATACTGGCAGATAATTTTCTTTTTTTTGTAGTGTCTGTCTGGTTTTGATATCATTATAATACTGGCCTTGTAAAATGAGTTTGGGAATAATTCCTTTTCTTCAAGTTTTCGAAAGAGTTTGAGAAGGATTGCTAACCCATCTTCAGATGTTTGGTAGAAATAACCACTAAAGCCATCTGATCCCAGGCTTTTCTTTGTTTTGAGATTTTTGATTACTGACTCAATCTCCTTACTAGTAATTGGTCTGTTCAGATTTTCTCTTTCTTCATGATTCAGTCTTGGTAAGTTGTATGTGTTTAGGAATTTAGCCACTTCCTGTACAATCGTTCATAGTATTTGCTTATAACATCTTGTATTTGTGTGTTATCTGTTGAAATGCCTTCTCTTTCATTTGTAGTTGTATTTATTTGAGTCCTCCTTTTTCCTTGGTAAAAAGGTTTACTATTTTGTTTATATTTTCAAAAAAGTAGCTTAGTTTCATTCATCTTTTCTATTGTTTTTAGTCTCTATTTCATTTATTTCCACTCTGATTCTTGTTATTTCCTTCCTTCTGCTAACTTTGGGCTTTGTTCGTTCATTAGGTTCCTTGAGGTGCAAAGTTACGTTGTTTATTTGAAAATTTTCTTTCTTTTTTTTAACGTTGATATTTATTATAATGAAGTCTTTTAAAACTGCTTTTGCTATAGTCCATAAATTTTGGTATGTTTTTTTGTTGTTGTTATTTCTTGAATAAGCTTTCTGCCC
This sequence comes from Mellivora capensis, assembly GCA_004024625.1. Taxonomy (NCBI): domain Eukaryota; kingdom Metazoa; phylum Chordata; class Mammalia; order Carnivora; family Mustelidae; genus Mellivora; species Mellivora capensis. The sequence goes on from PISX010005419.1 coordinate 11,272, forward strand.
CTCTCTCTTTTGTTTCCTTCTAGGACCTTTATATTGTGTATATTGGTCCTCTTAGGGTGTCCCATAAATTCCTTAAGCTAGCTTCACTCTTTTTCATTCACTTGAACCCCTCTAGTAGATTTTTAGTTTAGTTATTCTTCAGTTCTGTGACTTATGTTTGGTACTTTAAAAATATTTTCTCTTTGTTAAAATTGTTTTGTTTATATATTGCTGTTCTGACCTCAGTGAACATCACAATCTTAGGAGTAGTATTTTGAAATTATTTATGTATATTGTGACATGAAGAAGTTATTGTTAATATCAAAAAAACTTCAATGTAAGGTAAGTGTAAAAGATAAGTGGATATCCTGTAACCTTAATTACAAGTAGGAAATAACAATATAAACTCATGATTTAATAGACCCAAATCACTCTTTGTAAAAAATACTGTATTTGCCACTGAAAATGTCATAAAGTAACAATATCTCAGTGTTAATGAATATATCTGGACACAAAGAGTGACCTCTAAATACCACTTCCCATCAAAAGGAAATAGGTTAAAACCCACAAGTTAATAATGATACCAAAAAGAAAGAACTGATGAATTGGTCATTTTGCATAATTACTAAGACACCAAATCCCCATTCTCAAATTTCACAACTAAAGATATGTACCATATATTTATATATTAATGTGCTTATAAACTATATTTAATGGCAATCAGTTTATAAGAAAAAATTCTTCAAAGAACTCTAGCTAATAAATGCAGGAGGAATGTTATAATTAGAAATGATCATTTTAGAGATGTCAGTAAAAATGGCAGAATAAGGATCTCTGAGATTTCACTCCTCCATAAAAGCACTGAGAATACTAACTGGTAAATACTGTCAGAATTAACTTTTCAGAAACTTGCAAATTAACAACGACTTGCAGCATTCCAGGGAATATTTATTCAAGAAAAGCAATGGAATTTCAATAAGAAGAGTAAGCTTCATAGTGTTTTATTTGCCCTATTCCCACTGTTCCCAGAACTCTATGACAGCTTTCAAAACCAACAACCCACATTTATAGTAAAAATCAGCAACCTGGGGGCGCCTGGGTGGCTCAGTGGGTTAAAGCCTCTGCCTTCAGCTCAGGTCATGATCCCAGGGTCCTGGGATCGAGCCCCGCATCAGGCTCTCTGCTTCGTGGGGAGCCTGCTTGCTCCTCTCTCTCTGCCTGCCTCTCTGCCTGCTTGTGATCTCTGTCAAATAAATAAAAATCTTAAAAAAAAATCAGCAACCTGGGGACCACTAGAAGGGAAAAAATTGGGCTAGATATCCTTTAATGCTCCATTCCCAGAAAAGTATCATTATTTTACCTATTTGATAGTTCTCTACAAGACCCTACTAGCAAAGTTGTCTTCATTTACCTGACTTGGAGTCAGGAGGTGTTAACTGTTAACCACTGTGGCTGCCTGAGGTGGCAGATAACAGGTGGCTATAAAAAAAAAAAAGGGCTATTCAAAAGCTTAAAATTAAAAGATGGGAAATAAGATGTCTGTAGGAAGCTTTAAAAAGTTCTGACACGTGCCTGGGAATCCAGAAAGCCATGTACATACCTAATGCTGTATGCTCACTCACAAAAGACATAAGCTCTAAGCTGGCTAACTTTGAAGCTCTGCACAAGCAGGGAGTAAAGGGGTAAGGCAGAATTGTAAATTGCCTCGCTGACTGTTGAAGGCATGCTCTAATATACATACAGAGCTCCTTTGCCCAAAACTGGGAGACTTACTGATTTTAAGTAAGGATCTATGTATAATCATTAGGTGACCACTAAGCTAACCAAGCACAGACTTCCACAACTGCTCATGAGAAAAATATAGATTTTACTGAACTAGTTTAGAAGAGTCACTAAGCTAACAAACAGTACCAGCAACAATAACAAATCCTGGGTAGGGCAGAGAATCTAGCCTTGTAACTAACTATATAATTCTAACAATGATAAAACATACAACAAAACAAAGTATGGTTAATACACAGGAAGAAAGCTGTCAGTGAGGAAGTCCAGGTGTCAGACTACTAAACAAAGACTTTCAGTTATGATTTCAAGTATGTTTAAAGAACTGAAGGAAGTCATGCTTAAAGAACTAAAGTATGAAAACAATGTCTTCTCAAATAGATGAGATAAAAGAAGTAGAAACCATAAATAATAAAAGTGACAATTCTGGAACTAACAAGTAAAAATCACTGAAATAAAAAAACTCCATTACAAGGATTCAATGGTAGATTTGAGGAAGAGACAGAAAAAGCAGTGGAGAGAGAAGTTAAAGTCAGTTGAGATCATCCATTCCAAGAAACAGAAAGAAAAAAGAATGAAGAAAAAAACAACACAACCTCAGAGACCTGTGGGGATAATGTCAAACATACCAACATGTTCATAATGAGCATCCCCAAAGTAAAGGAGGGAGAGTAAGAGAGTATGTAGCCCAAACTCCTCAAATTTGATGAACAACATTCAAGAAGCTCAGATAACTCCCAGTAGCATAAAAAGGTGCTCCACATCTAGAGTAATTATAACAGATGACAGCCAAAGAGAAAGAATCTTGAAAGCAGCAAAGAACTCTTTTCAGTAAAGATTAACAGCTGAGGATGCATAAGACACAATGGAGGCCAGAAGGTATTAGTATGGCATACTTAAATGTTGCAAAAATAAGACTGTCAATTAAGAAATTCTATATTTAGTAAAACTATGCTTTAAGAGTGAATAACAGACTAAGGTATGTCCTGATAAATAATCTGAGAGTGTTTATTGTTATTGGGCCTGCTCTATAAGAAATACTAAATGAAGTTCTTCAGACTGAGAGTAAAGGATGCTGGACAGTAACTCAAATCCATATGAAAAGATGAAAACCAGTAAAAGTAAATACATAAACAAAAAGACCTAATATGTGTATTTTTTTTTAACTCTTTAGATCTGATATAAAGGCAACTGTAGATTGACACTTGAAGGAGTCAAGATGGCGGAGGAGTAGCAGACCGAGATGACATCAGGTCACAGGAGTTCAGTTAGATAGTTATCAAACCAAACAATTCTGAATACCTACAAATCCAACAGGAGATTGAAGAGAAGAGCAGCAATTCTAGAAACAAAATCAACCACTTTCTGAAAGGTAGGCTTGTGGGGAGAAGTGAATCCAAAGCTACGGGAAGACAGACTGTGGGGGGAAGGGTTGGCTCCCGGCAAGCGGCAGAGCACAAAATCAGAACTTCTAAAAGTCTGCTCCACTGAGGGACATTGCTCCAGAGGCTCAGCAGGGGTGGAGCTCTCACAGGGACAGTGTGGTCTCAGGTTCTGCGGGGTCACAGAAGGATCGGGGGTGTCTGAGGGTAGCAGAGCTTCCCGGTATTAGAGCAATGAAGCCAGCTACAGAGATGGAGCCGAGGAGTGAGCTCTCAGCTCGGAGTTACCTTAAACTGTGATCTGAGGCACAGTCAGACCACTGCTCTTTGAGAAGGGACCAAACAAGTGGCATATCTGGGGAGACCCACTGGAAGAGTGGAAGGAATCTGCTGGGTTTGGAGACTCCAAAAGGGGCTGTGTGCCAGAGACAGAAATGTTTGGTCACGGGCCGGGTGAGCTTGGAATGCGACTGGAGACCAGGGAGATGGGAGTGATTGAGCGCTTTTTTCGAGGGTGCACTAAGGAGTGGGGCCCTGAGCTCTCAGCTCCTCCGGGCTGGAGATTGGGAGGCCACCATTTTCATTCCCAACCTCTAGAGCTCTATGGAAAGCGTTCAGGGAACAAAAGCTCTGGAGAGCAAATCTGAGCAGATTACATGGCTTGGCCCCTGGCAAGAGCAGTGCAATTCTGCCTCGGGCAAAGACACTTGAGAATCACTACAACAGGCCCCTCCCCCAGAAGATCAGCCCCATCTCTCATTCATATATTCTTATCTGGATAAATGACAAGGTGGAAAAGCTCACCACAAAAACAAAAAACAAAACAAAAAACAAGAGGCTGTACCCAAGGCTAGGGACCTAATCAATACGGACATTGGTAATATATCAGATCTAGAGTTTAGAATGATGATTCTCAAGGTGCTAGCTGGGTCAAAAAAGGCATGGAAGATATTACAGAAACCCTGTCTGGAGAAATAAAAGCCCTTTCTGGAGAAATAAAAGAACTAAAATCTAACCAAGCTGAAATTTAAAAAAGCTATCAATGAGGTGCAGTAAAAAATGGAGGCTCTTACGGCTGGGATAAATGAGGCAGAAGAGAGAACTAGTGATACAGAAGACCAAATGATGGAGAATAAAGAAGCTGAGCAAAGGAGAAGCAAACAACTACTGGACCACGAGGGGAGAATTCGAGAGATAAATGATACCATAAGATGAAACAATATTAGAATAATTGGGATTCCAGAAGAAGAAGAAAGAGAGAGGGGGGCAAAAGGTATATTGGAGAGAATTATTGTAGAGAATTTCCCTAATATGGCAAAGGGAACAAGCATCAAAATACAAGAGGCACAGAGAATCAACCTCAAAGTCAAAAATAGGTCCACACCCTGTCATCTATTAGTTAAACTTACCAGTCTTAGTGACAAAGAGAAAATCCTGAAAGCAGCCCAGGACAAGGAGTCTGTAACATACGATGGTAAAAAATATTAGATTGGCAGCAGACTTATCCACAGAGATCTGGCAGGCCAGAAAGAAATGATATGATATATTCAGAGCAGGAAATGAGAAAAACATGCAGCCAAGAATACTATATCCAGCTAGGCTATCATTGAAAATAGAAGGAGAGATAAAAAGCTTCCAGGACAAACAAAAACTAAAAGAATTTGTAAACACCAAACAAGCTCTACAGGAAATATTAAAAGGGATCCTCCAAGCAAAGAAGAGAGCCTAAAAGTGGTAGACCAGAAAGGAACAGAAGCAATATACAGTAATAGTCACTTTACAGGCAATAAAATGGCACTAAATTCATATCTCTCAATAGTTACCCTGAATGTAAATGGGCTAAATGCCCCAATCAAAAGACACAGGGTATCAGAATGGATAAAACAAAACAAAACAAAACAAACTCCTAAAAAAAAACATATCAATATGCTGCCTGCAAGACTCATAGACCCAAAGACACCTCCAGATTTACAGTGAGGGGGTGGAAAACAATTTACCATGCTAGGGGACATCAAAAGAAAGCTGGGGTGGCGATCCCTATATCAGACCAATTAGATTTTAAGCCAAAGACTATAAGAAGAGATGAGGAAGGACACTATATCATACATAAAGGGTCTGTCCAACAAGAAAAGCTAACAATTTTCAATATCTATGTCCCTAACATGGGAACAGCCAACTATAAAAACCAATTAATAAAAAAATCAGAGAAACACATCAGCAATAATACAATAATAATAGAGGACTTAAACACCCCCCTCACTGAAATGGACAGATCATCCAAGCAAAAGATCAACAAGGAAATAAAGGCCTTAAATGACACACTGGACCAGATGGACATCATGGATATATTCAGAACATTCCATCCCAAAGCAACAGAATACACATTCTTCTCTAGTGCACATGGAACATTCTCCAGAATAGATCACATCCTGGAATCACAAATCAGGTCTCAACCAGTACCAAAAGACTGGGATCATTCCTTGCATATTTTCAGACCACAATGCTCTGAAGCTAGAACTCAAGCACAAGAGGAAAGTTGGAAAGAACCCAAATACATGGAGGCTAAAGAGCATCCTACTAAAGAATGAATGGGTCAAACGGGAAATTAAAGAGGAATTCAAAAAATTCATGGGAACAAATGATAATGAAAACACAATGGTTAAAAATCTGTGGTACACAGCAAAGGCAGTCCTGAGAGAAAAATATATAGTGATACAAGCCTTTCTCAAGAAACAAGAAAGGTCTCAAATACACAACCTAACCCTACCTAAAGGGGCTGGAGAAAGAACAAGAAAGAAAGCCTAAACCCAGCAGGAGAAGAGAAATCACATAGATCTGAGCAGAAATAAATGAAATGGAAACCAAAAAACAGTAGAACAAATCAATGAAATTAGAGCTGGTTCTTTGAAAGAATTAATAACTGATAAACCCCTTGCCAGAGTTATCAAAAAAGACCCAAATAAATCCTGAATGAAAGAGGAGAGATCACAACCAACACCAAAGAAATACAAACAATTATAAGAACATATTATAAGCAACTATACAGCACATTTGACAATCTGGAAGAAATGGATGCATTCCTAGAAATGTATAAACTACCAAAACTGAACCAGGAAGAAATAGAAAACCTGAACAGACCCATAACCAGTAAGGAGATTGAAGCAGTCATCAAAAATCTCCAAACAAAGAAGAGCCCAGGGCCAGATGGCTTCCCAGGGGAAGTCTACCAAGCATTTAAAGAAGAATTAATTCCAATTCTCATGAAACTGTTTCAAAATTAGAAATGGAAGGAAAACGTCCAAACTCATTTTATGAGGCCAGCATTACCTTCATCCCAAAACCAGAAAAAGACCCTATCAGAAAAGAGAATTATAGACCAATATCCTTGATGAACACAAATGCGAAAATTCTCACCAAAATACCAGCCAGTAGGATCCAACAGTACATTAAAAGGATTATTCACCACAACCAAGTGGGATTTATTCCTGGGCTGCAAGGTTGGTTCAACATCCACAAATCAATGAATGTGATACAATACATTAATAAAAGAAAGAACAAGAACCATACAATACCCTCAATAGTTGCTGGAAAAGCATTTGACAAAGTACAGCATCCTTTTTTTTTTTAATATTTTATTTTTTTTTCAAGATTTTATTTATTTATTTGACAGAGACAGAGGCCACAAGTAGGCAGAGAGGCAGGCAGAGACAGAGAGGAGAAGCAGGCTCCCTGCCGAGCAGAGAGCCTGATGCGGGCCTCGATCCCAGGACCCTGAGATCATGACCTGAGCCGAAGGCAGAGGCTTAACCCACTGAGCCACCCAGGTGCCCCAGCATCCTTTCTTGATCAAAACTCTTCACAGTGTAGGGATAGAGGGTACATACCTCAATATCATCAAAGCCATCTACGAAAAACCCACAGTGAATATCACTCTCAATGGAGAAAAACTGACAGCTTTCCCCCTAAGGTCAGGAACATGGCAGGGATGTCCACTATCACCACTGCAATTCAATATAGTACTAGAAGTCCTAGCCTTAGCAATCAGACAACAAAAAGAAATAAAAGGCATTCAAATCGGCAAAATCGAAGTCAAATTCTCACTCTTTGCAGATGATATGGTACTTTATGTGGAAAACCCAAAAGACTCCACTTCAAACCTGCTTGAACTTGTATAGGAATTCAGTAAAGTGTCAGGATATAAAATCAATGCACAGACATCAGTTGCATTTCTCTACACCAACAATAAGACAGAAGAAAGAAATTAAGGAGTCAATCCCATTTGCAATAGCACCCAAAACCATAAGATACTTGGGAATAAACCTAACCAAAGAAGGCAAGAATTTGTACTCAGAAAACTAGAACGTACCCATGAAAGAAATGGAGGAAGACACAAAGAAATGGAAAAACATTCCATGCTCCTGGATTGGAAGCACAAATGTTGTGAAAATGTCTATGCTACCTAAAGCAATCTACACATTTAATGCAATCTCTATCAAAGTAGCATCAATTTTTTCAAGGAAATGGGAGAAATAATCCTAAAATTTATATGGAACCAGAAAAGACCTCGAATAGCCAGAGGAATGTTGAAAAAGAAAGCAAGAGTTGGTGGTATCACAATTCCAGACTTCAAGCTCTATTACAAAGCTGTAGTCATCAAGACAGTATGGTACTGGCACACAGACACATAGATCAATGGAACAGAACAGGGAGGTCAGAAATAGACCCTCAAATCATTGGTCAACTAATCTTTGATGAAGCAGAAAAGTTTATTCAATCGAAAAAAGACAGTCTCTTCAACATATGGTGTTGGGAAAATTGGGACAGCCACATGCAGAAAAATGAAACTGGACCATTTCCTTACACCACATACAAAAACAGACTCCAAATGGATGAAGGACCTCAATGTGAGAAAGGAATCCATCAAAGTGTTTGAGGAGAACACAGGCAGCAACCTCTTTGACATCAGCCACAGCAACTTCTTCCTAGAAACATCACCAAAGGCAAAGAAGCAAGGGCAAAAATGAACTATTAGGATTTCATCAAGATCAAGAGCTTTTGCACAGCAAAGGAAACAGTCAACAAAACCAAAAGACAACTGACAGAATGGGAGAAGATATTTGCAAATGACATATCAGACAAAGGGCTAGTATCCAAAACCAATAAAGAACTTATTAAACTGAACACCCAAAGAACAAATTATCCAATCAAGAAATGGGCAGAGGACATGAACAGACATTTCTGCAAAGAAGACATCCAGATGGCCAACAGACACATGAGAAAGTGCTGCACATCACTCGGCATCAGGGAAATACAAATCAAAACCACAATGAGATACCACCTCATACCAGTTAGACTGGTTAAAATTAACAAGTCAGGAAACAACAGATGGTGGCGAGGATGCAGAGAAAGGGGAACCCTCCTACACTCTTGGTGGGAATGCAAGCTGGTGCAGCCACTCTGGAAAACAGCATGGAGGTTCCTCAAAAAGTTGAAAATAGAGCTACCCTATGACCCAGCAATCGTACTACTGGGTATTTACCCTAAAGATACAAAGGTAGTGATCCAAAGAGGCATGTGCACCTGAATGTTTATAGTAGCAATGTCTACAATAGCCAAACTATGGAAAGAACCTAGATGTCACCAGATGAATGGATAAAGAAGATGTGGTGTATATATATATATATACAAACACAATGGAATACTATGCAGCCATCAAAGGAAATGAAATCTTGCCTTTTGCAACGATGTGGATGGAACTAGAGGGTATTATGCTGAGCAAAATAAGCTAGTCAGAAAAAGACAATCAAATATCTCCCTGATATGAGACTTTGAGAGGCAACGTGTGGGGTTTTGGGGGTAGGGAAGGAAAAAATGAAACAAGATGGGGTCAGGAGGGAGACAAACCATAAGAGACTCTTAATCGCACAAAACAAACTAGGGTTGCCGGGAGGAGGGTGGTAGGGAGAGGGTGGTTGGGTTATGGACATTGGGGAGGGTATGTGCTGTGGTGAGTGCTGTGAAGTGTGAAGCCTGATGATTCACAGACCGGTACCCCTGGGGCTAATAATACATTATATGTTAATAAAAAAAATAAAAATTTTTAAAAAAGCATAAAAAAGGTAACTGTAAAGCAGTCATTATAAATCTGTTAATGTACATACAATGCATAAAACTGTATGACAGTAAAAGCCCAAAGGAAAAGGAGTGAATGGAACTATATAGTAATAAAGTTTCTGTATAGTATTATAATTAAATTGGTATTACTCTACTTTAGCTTGTTATAACTCCAAGAAATATTGTAAAAGAGTGACAAGGGAGTGGAAATGGTACATTAAAAAACATCTACTGAACATAAAATAATGCCTTAAGGGAAGAATAGTGAAATGAAATACATATAGAAACCAATAATAAATTGGCAGATATAAAACCTACTTCAACGGTAATTACATCTACTGTATATGGTTTAAATAATACAACTAAAAGGCAAAAACTGGAAAATGGATTAAAATTTCAACTATGTGTCATCTTTAAGAGACATGACTTAGATACAAATAGGTTGAAACTAAGTGGACAGAAAAATATGTATCATGCAAACAGTGATCAAAAGAGAAGTAGAATGGCTATACTAATATCAGACAGAGTAGGATTTAAGACAATATTATTACAAGAAACAAGTACATTTTTATAAAAGGGTCACTCCTTAAGATGTAACAATTATAAATATATATGAGCCTAAAAATAGAGCACCAAAATACATAAAGTAAAAAATGACAGAAATAAAAGGAAAAGCAGATTATTTAATAATCCACTTTCAATAATGGTTATAACAACTAGAAACAATTAAGGAAGAAAAACACTGGAAACAACTGAGCTAAACAATATCTAGAGAACACTCTGCCAAACAGCAGAATGCATTCTCAAGTGTGCATGGAATATTCTCCAGGACAGATTATATGTTGTATCATAAACAAGCCTATCTGAATTTAAATGTTTAAAATCAATGGGATGAAATTATAAATGGGGAAGAAGCAAATTTGGGTAATTAATAAATATGTACATGTAACACACTGCTAAATAGTGGGTGAAATAAAATCATAAGGGATGTTAGAAAATATTTTCTGATAAATGAAAATGAAAAATCAAAATATTAAGACTTTATGTGATGCATCTATACCAGGATTAGAAGAAAATTTATAGCTTTACAGACCTATATTTAGAAAGTCCTCAAACCGATAAAATAATCTTCTGTCTTAAAAATCTCGAAAAAGAGAAAACTAAACACAACACAAATGAAGGAAATACTAAAGATTAGAGTGGAAATTAATGAGATAAAGAAAAGAAAAATAGAGTAAATCAAAGGAATCCAAAGTTCTTTGGAAGGATCCAAGCTTGAGAAAACTACATACATGGAATCAGAAAAAAGAGAAGACCCAAACTATTAAAATTAGGCATTAAAAAAGAAAACATACCTTATAAATTACAAGGGAATACAATAAAAATGATATATCAGCTAAGTAGATAACCTAGAAGAAATGGACAAATGCTTAGACACAAACTACTGAAACTGACTCAAAAAGAAATAGAGATTAATAGAACTATAACTAATAAAAGATTGAGTTAATAATAAAAAAACTGCCAGTAAAGATAAGCCCAGAAGTACATGACTTTGCTGCCGAATTCCACCATACATTTAAAGAATTAGTGCTGGGGTGCCTGGCTGGCTCAGTTGGTTAAGTGTCTGCCTTCAGCTCAGGACATGATCCCAGGTCCTGGGATTGAGCCCCACTTCTTCCTTTCCCCACCTCTCATGCTTTCTCAAATAAATATATAAAATATTTTTTAAAAAATAAAGAATTAACCCTATCCATTACAAAATCTTCCAAAAAATAGACGGAAAATTTTTCAATGGAGTCTATGAAGGTATGAATCTAATACCAAAAACAAAGAGATCACAAGAATTCAATATTCTTTTATTAGCATAAATACAGGAATCCTCAATAAAATCTAGTAAACAGATTTGCACATACATAAGATCTGTACATTACGGCCAAGGGTGATTTATCTCAGAAATGCAATGTTAGGCCAATATGCAAAAATCAAAGTAATATACTAAATGATCATCTTGTTAGAAGCAGAAAAAGTATTTTCAAAAATTCCAACATCTTTTCATGATAAAAATAACAAGCTAGAATAGGGAAAAAGGAAAAAAAAAACACCTCAACCTGATAAAGAGCAACTATAAAATCTACAGGTAGCATCATACTTAATGGTGAAAAACTGAGTTTTTTCCTAAAATCAGGAACAAGACAAAAATGTTTGCTTTTGTCAATTTTATTCAATAGCTACTACAAGGTCTAGCAAGAAAAATTAAGCAAGAAAAAGAAATAAAGGTACCAAGATTCAAAAAGAAGAAATTAAACTATCGCTATTTGTAGATGACATAGTCCTGTATATAGTAAATCCTAAAGAATCTACCAAAAGAGAAAAAAATAATAACACTAATAAACTAGTTCAGTAACTTTGCAGAATACAAGATGAATACATAAAAATCAATTATTCCATGAAGACTAATGAGGAGCTAAATGAAACATAAGCAACATGTCTTATAAAAATTCAAAGTAATGGTCATAGATATTGGACTTGAAAAAAGGGTGGATGAAGTCAGTGAGAACACCAAAGAGAAAGAAAATATAAAAAAATCATGTCATTGGGCACCTGGGTGGCTCAGTGGGTTAAGGTTCTGCCTTCGGCTCAGGTCATGATCTCAGGGTCCTGGGATCGAATCCCACATCGGGCTCTCTGCACAGGGGGGAGCCTGCTTCCCCCTCTCTCTCTGCCTGCCTCTCTGCCTACTTGTGATCCCTCTCTCTCTGTCAAATGAATAAATAAAATCTTAAAAAAAAAGAACAGTCATACCAAATCATACTGAATACTGAAGTATTCAGTAGTTGAAATGAAAAATATCCTAGAGGGAATCCACAGCAGACTAAAGGGTGCAGAACGACTGATCAGTGATCTGGAAGGCAGGAGATGGAAAGCAACCAAGCTGAATAGCAAAGAGGAAAAAGCATTTTAAAAATGAGAATAACTTAAGAGACTTTGAAATATCATCAAGCATGATAACATTCATGTTGTAGGGAATCCCAGAGGGAGAAGAAAGGGGCAGAAAATGTATTTGAAAAAAATAAGAGCTGTAAACGTCCCTAAATCTGGGGAAGGAAACAGAATCCAGGTCAGAAAGCACAGAGAGTGCCTAAAAGGCGAACCCAAGAAGATCTATACTAGGATACATAAAAACTAAAAAGGCAAAAAGTAACTATAATGAGAAAAATTTAAAAGTAGCAAGAGAAAAGTTACATACAAAGAAAACCCTAAGGCTATGAGAGGGTATTTTAGCAGAAACTTTGCATGCAAGAACAGAGTGGCATGATATATACTAAGTCTGAAAGGATAAAGCCTACAATCAAGAATACTCTACCTATACTACCCAGCAAGATTATCACTCAGAGTTGAAGAGACAGAGTTTCTCAAACAATAAAGTAGTTCATCACCACTAAACCAACCTTACAAAAGAGGTTAAAGGGAATTCTTTAAGTGGAAAGAAAAGGCCATAACTAGAAGAAAATTATGAAAGGCAAAATATCACAAGTAAAAGCAAATGCATAGTAAAGGTAGTAGAGGAATCGCTCATAAGGTCAGTATGGCAGTTAAAACAAAACTAGTAAAATCAATTGTATCTACAAAAATTAGTCAAGTGATAAAATAAAAAGATGTAAAATATGACATCATATACATAAAATATGGAAGGGGAACAAGAATTTAGTGCTTTTGTGTTTAAATTTAAGTGACATCAACCTAATATAGACTGCTATACACACAAGATGTTCTATATGAACCCAATGGTAACCACAAATGAAAAACCTGTAACAGATATACAAAAAAATAAAGTGAAACTAATCCAAGCATAACATTAAAGAAAGCCATCAAACCACATGGGAAGAAAGCAAAAGAAGAAAAAAGGAACAGAGAAGAACTGCGAAAACACCAGGAAACATTAACAAAGTGGCATTAAGTACATACCTATTAACAATCACTTTAAATGTAAATGGACTAAATGCTCTAATCAAAAGACACAGGGTGACTGAATGGCTAAAAAACAAGACCCATCTATATACTGCCCACAGAAATCTAACTTAGACCTAAAGACACACACAGACTGAAAGTGAAGGGATGGAAAAAGATACCCCATGGAAATGGAAGTGGAAAAAAAGAAAAAAAAAAAACCGGGTAGCAATACTTATGTCAGACAAAACAGACTTTAAAGCAAAGACTATAGCAAGATACAAAGAAGGGCACTATATAATGATAAAGGTCAATCCTTTGACCTATGGGTCAATCCCATAAAAAGTATAACAATTATAAATATCTATGCACCCAACACAGGAGCACCAAAATACAAGAAGCCAATACTAATACACATAAAGGGAGAAACTGACAGTTATACAGTAATAGTAACTCTACTTGCTTAAACGGATAGATCAAGGAAAGAGTGGCTTGGAATGACACATTAGACCACATAGACCTAACAGATATATTCAGAACATTCCATCCAAAACTACAGAACAATTCTTTTTTCAAGTGTGGATATTATCCATGGAACATTTTCCAGGATAAATCACATGTGAGGCCAGAAAACAAATCTAAATACATTTAAGAAGGCTGAAATCGTATCAAGCACCTTTTGACCAAAACGGTATGAAACGAAATCTACTGTAAGAAAAAACACAAACCTCACAAGCAGGTGGAAACTAAATAACATACTATTAAATAACTGATGGTGTGGCATCTGGGTGACTCAGTTGGTTAAATGACTGACTTTCTTGGTTTCGGCTCAGGTCATAATCTTGGGGTTATGAGATCAAGTCCCACATTGTGCTCTACACTCAGTGGGGAGTCTGCTTGAGATTCTCTCTCTCCTCCTGTCCCTCCCCCCACTCATGTGTGCACATGCTATCTCTCTCTCAAATAGATATTAAAAGAAAATCTAATGGATTAACAAGAAAATCAAAGGGAAGATTAAAAAATACATGGAGACAAATGAAAATTAATACACAATAGTCCAAAATCATTGGGACACAGTTAAAGCAGTTCTTAGAGGGACGTTTATGACATTACAAGCTTACCTCAAAAAATAAAAATCTCAAACAATTTACGCTCACATCTAAATGAATTAGAAAAAGAAAAAAAACCCAAAGCTAGTAGAAGGAAGAAATAAGGAGGTTAGAGCTGAAATGGATGAAATAGAGACTAAAGAATAATAGGAAATATCAATGAAACAAGGAGCTGATTCTTTGAAAAGAGAAATTAAATTGATAAACCATTAGCTAGGCTCATAAGTAAAAGGAGAGTGAGGACTCAAAAACAGAAATGAGGGAGAAATAACTGAAATAAAAGAAATACAAAAAATTATGACAATTTTACAAAAATTATATGCAAACAAACTGGACAACCTTGAAGAAATGGATAAACACCTAGAAATATACAATCTTCCCAAACTGGATCAGAAAGGAATAGAAAATACGAAGAAACCAATTACTAGTAACAAAACTGAATCAGTAATAAACTCCCATCAAAAATCTAGGACCAGGTGGCTTTATACATGAATTCTAGCAAACATTTAAAAAAGAGGTAATACTTATCCTTCTCAAACTATTCCAAAGAAATAGCAGAGGAAGAAAAGGTTCCAAATTCATTCTATGAGGCCTACATTATTCTGATACTAAAACAAAGACACCATTAAAAAAAAAAGAAAAATATAGGTCAATATCTCTGATAATCACAGATGCAAAAACCTCAACAAAACATTAGTAAACCAATTTCAACAGTACATTAAAAGGTTCATTCAGCATGATCAAGGGGGACTTATTCCAGGGATTCAAGGGTAGTTCAATCTTCACAAATCAATAAATGTTATATATCATATTAATAAGAGAGAGAATAAAAGCCATATGATCATCTCAATACATGCAGGAAAATAATTTGACAGAATACAATATCCATTCATGATAACAACTCAAGTGAGTTTAGTGGGAATACACCTCAACATAATAAAGGCCATATATAACAAACCCTATTGGGGAAAACTGAAGCTTTTTCCCCTCAGATCAGGAACAAGACAAGGACGTTCACTCTCACAACTTTTATTCAACATAGTACTGAAAGTCCTACCTGCAGCAATCAAACATGGAAAATAATTAAAAAAAAATCCAAGTTTTAAGGAAGAAGTGAAATGGTCACTATTTGCAGATATGATACTATATAGAGAAAATCCTAAAGAATCCACCAAAACAACTATTAGAACAAATAAATGAATTCAGTAAAGTTATAGGATATAAAATTAGTATACAGAAATGTGTTGTGTTTCTGTACACTAATAATGAAGTAGCAGAAAGAGAAATTAAGGAGACAATTCCATTTACAATTGCACTAAAAATAATAAAACACTTAGGAATCTATTTAACCAAAGAAGTGGAAGACTTATACCCTGGAAATTATAAGATGTTAATGAAAACATTGACAACAACACAAAGAAGACTCATGAATTGGAAGAATTAATGTTAAAATGTCCATACTACCCAAAGCAATGTAGAGATTCAATGCAATTCCTGTCAAAATACCAATGTCATTTTTCACAGAAGTTGAACACATAATCCTGAAATTTTTATGGAACCACAAAATACCACAAATAGCTAAAGTAATCTTGAGAAGAAAGGTAGAGCTATCACAATCCCAGATTTCAAGACATACTACAGATAACCATAATCATCAAAACAGTATGGAACTGGCACAAAAAATAGACATAGAGATCAATGGAATAGGATACAGAACACAGAAATAAAACCATACATACATAGTCAATACATAATCTATGAAAAGGAGGCAAGAATATACACTAGAATACACTAGAATATACATTTTCAATAAATGGACAGCTACAGGCAAAAGAATGAAATGATTTTCTTACAGCATAAACAAAAATAAACTCAAAATGAACTGAGGGCCTAAATGTGAGACTGAAATGATAAAATCGCTAAAAGAAAAAATGAGCAATAATCTTTTGGACATCAGCTTTAGCAATATTTTTCTAGATATGTCTTCTCAGGCAAGGAAAATAAAAGCAAAACTAAACTCTTGGGACTACATCAAACTAAAAAGGTTTGCATAGTAAAGGACACCGTCAAGAAAACAAAAGAAACCCTATGGAATAGGAGAAGATATTTGCAACGACATATACAATAAGGGATTAATATCCAAAATATATAAAGAACTTATATAACTCAAAACAAAAAAAAGTTAAAAATTGGGCAGAGGACCTAAATAGAGTTTTTTCCAAAGAAGACATAGAGATGACCAACAGACATTTGAAAAGATGCTCAACATTGTAAGTCATCAGGAAAATGCGAATCAGAACCACAATAAGATATCACTTAGCACCAGTCAGGTGGTTAGAATAAAAAACACAAACAAATGGTGCAGATTTGGGGAAAAGGGAGCTCTCATGCACTGTTGGTGGGAATGTAAACTGGTACTATCACTGGAAAAAAGTATGAAGTTATGTCAAAAATAGAACTGGAAATATCATATGATCTAGTAATTCCACTACTGGGTATCTGCCCAAGTAGCCAAGATATGAAAGCAACCCAAGTGTCCATTAATAGATGAATGGATGATGAAATGTGGCATATATATACAATGGAACATTATTCAGCCACAAAAAGAATGAGACTTTGCCATTTGTGACAACATGGAGAAACCTAGATGGTATTATGCTAGGTGAAATGCATCAGACAAAGACAAATACCATATGACTTTATTTATATATAAAATCTAAAACACAAAACAAATTAGCAAACAAACCCCAGAGAAACAGAATCATAAATACAGAGAAAAAACTGATTGCCGGGGTGGGGAGAAGTGGAAGGATGGGTGAAATGGGTGAAGGGGATTAAGAGGTATAAACTTTTAGTTATAAATAAGTCATGGGGATGAAAAGTATAGCATGGGGAATATAGTCAGTAATACTGTAATAATATTATATGGTGATAAATGGTAATTACATTTTTCCTGGTGGGTATAGCTTAATATATAGAACTGTCAAATCACTACGTTATATACCTGAAACTAACATAACATTGTATGTCAACTATACCTCAATAAAAAACCGTAAGAAACAATTGTCTAGGGGCACCTGGGTGGCTCAGTGGGTTAAGCCTCTGCCTTCGGCTCAGGTCATGATCCCAGGGTCCTGGGATCGAGTCCCGCATCAGGCTCTCTGCTCAGCGGGGAGCCTGCTTCCTCCTCTTTCTCTGCCTGCCTCTCTGCCTGCGTGTGATCTCTGTCTGTCAAATAAATAAATAAAATCTTAAAAAAAAATCCCTGCATAATAAGGCGGAGCAACTTCAAGATGATTTCCCACACGAAATTGCTACTAAAAGACATTTTTACTTCTATAGGGCCCTTTCAAATAATATTAGAATTAGCACACAGAAGCCTCATTTAACATGACTTGATTTGGCTCATGGTTAAATGACAAATCAGTAAAGCAACTGTAATCAAAATATTCATCTATATAACAGATTTTTACAAACATTCTCAACCTTTGAGTTACCATCTGGACTTCTAACGGAAAAAAACAAACACACTTTAAACTAAAAATTAGTTCACATATTCAACCTTATGTAAGTTTAGAAACACCAGCAAAAACTTGTCAAACCTGACAAATAAATGTATACTTCAAAAAGTAAGAAAATTATCAATTTGCAAACTCAAAATAATGGAAACAGGCAATGATCCTCAATGAATATGCTGCACCATTATGTGAAAGTTTTCTGGGAAGGCTGATGATGGACAGATCAAGCTGGCAACTCCTGAACTCACTAAACACTCGGAACACCATTAAGAATGAAACAAAGCAGACATTATAACCCTCATGCTGGATATGAAGAACTAAGGTTATTTCATCACCACTTATGAAGCACATCTGCCAATATATACATATATGTATACTCACGTAACTTGTTTAAGTCTTGTAATGTCAGTGTACAAAAGACAGTTGGGATAGAGGAGTAAGGTGAACAAAACGAGTGTGCAATCAACCAAATCCAGAATGCAAGAAATTTTGTAGGGCAAATGATGTAGTCTGTTTTAACAATAAATTCATTAAAAAATGAGGGGGAACTGTTATAAACAAAAAGAGGCTTATGAATCATATAATTTATCTTCCAAATTGGATACTTTTGAGAGTGAAAAGGAAGTTCTGTTTTTTTTAAAGGAAGTTCTATTAATAATTATGCTAGGCAACAGGCATGAACCAGGACCACTCAAAAGTCTCAAATACAAGGTATGGGCTTTCACGTTGTCAATATCTTTTTTTTTTTTTTAAGATTTTATTTATTCATTTGACAGATAGAGATCACAAGTAGGCAGAGAGGCAGGCAGAGAGAGAGGAGGAAGCAGGCTCCCGGCGGAGCAGAGAGCCTGATGCAGGGCTTGATCCCAGGACCCTGGGATCACGACCCGAGCCGAAGGCAGAGGCTTTAACCTACTGAGCCACCCAGGTGCCCCTGTCAATATCTTTTTATTTATTTATTATTATTATTATTATTTTGAAAGAGGATCCAGTTAGGGAATCTGAACATGAAATGATATTAAAGAATCACTGACATGACACTGTAACAAGGTTCTGAATTTTAAAAAAAGTCCTTATCTGTTAGAGACACACACTGAAATGTACATAGGTGAGACGGTATCTGTGTTTTGCTTTAAAACACCGGTGGGGGTAGGATGTAGGGGAAATATGTGAAACAATATTGATAAAATGTTGGTATGTACTGAAGCTACATAATGGGTCGATGGGGATTTATTACACTGCACTCCTCCAATTTAAGCATGTTTGAAAATTTTTATAATATAATGTTAACTTAAAAAATTTAACGTCACCCAGCATGGCAGAACACGTTTCTGGCTTTGTCTTCTTATAATGACAGATACACTCCCATAACTCTTACTTGCCAAAAAAATATTGGTTAGGCTTAGTCATAAAATGGAAATCTCTAAGGGAAATCTTTAAAGAAGAAACAGCTGCTTAGGCTCAAAGGAAACGTAAAAATCTGTTTTTGACTTTCCCACTGAAAGATGCTCTCAGAGTTCTTTTCTGGACTCACAGTGGGTGGTTATGGTGCATGTAGGCACTGGGATTTGTAAGAACTCGGAGATGAGGTTCATACAGCTTTGAATATTAAACTGAGTCAGCAGCCTCAATTTGAGATTATCCTCTGTTCTTGGCAAAGTCATGAGTTTAACTTCTGCCAGACATAAAATTTATTTTATGGGGTATTAGTAACTTCAAAAACTACATCTGAATGAAGTCTCTATTGCCACTGGTAAGTGTATGTTTTAATTGTGCAAGTTTTGTTTTGTTTTGTTTTTGGAGAATTGTTTTAAATATGCATAACCCAAATCTAAAACTTCATCTAAATAATTACCCTTACCTTTTGAAATTCCAGACAAAGAGAAGCAAAAGTATGCAGATTGGCTTTTAATATGTCTTAATATTTGAAGCACGTCTTTTAACGGTTTTGTACTCACCTCCTGTTTAGACCAGTTAAACTAAAATTTTTCTTAGACCCTGGCCCAACCATTATTCATGGATTTTTAAATGCAAAATAACACAAAAGTTCTTAAAATAGAATTTCTTTCTATATGTCAGATTC
This sequence comes from Mellivora capensis, assembly GCA_004024625.1. Lineage (NCBI taxonomy): Eukaryota > Metazoa > Chordata > Mammalia > Carnivora > Mustelidae > Mellivora > Mellivora capensis. The sequence goes on from PISX010005419.1 coordinate 31,184, forward strand.
CATTTCAGGCAATAGCATTTATAGAAATTATAGAAAAGCCTACAGGGGAAGAATACCAGAGATATAGAATAACTGAAAATTAAATCAGTTATGAAGAATGTGAAATAAGGTTTGCATGAAACCTCAAGAAATTTCAATAAACAACTGTTATTTTCACAAGAAGTTCTTCCGTGGTTCAGAAGTTCAAGCCATCAAGTCTAAGAGGAACTCTGCTTAAAACAAACAAACAAACAAAATTCCTGAGAAAAATGCTATCACCAACATCATCTCAAGGTGCCTTAACTTTCATTTTCTTTCTGATTAAAGGCATTTAAATACATCTTTTAAAGAAGGAACAAGGAAAATTAGGATACATTGAATAGTAATATATACCTAAAGCAGTCCATCGTGAGTTTATGAGTCATGTGTTAGATTTATAGAAGTGGGTTTACAGTGAGGTACACACCACGACATTTTTGGATCATAACTACCACAGGAAGCCAAGTCACACTTTCATATATGAAAAGTAAGTTTCCTAGACATATTATTTATAGTTGATTTGCACACACCCCATGACCCAGAGAAAACCCACGTCAACATGAAGTTAGCAAAGCAGTACCAGTCAGAGTAATAGTCAGCAAAGGAACAAATTAGGGTAGTAATGGGCTGTTGCAAAGAGCAGCGCAGTGTTTTCATAAATTCAGTAAACTATATTGTAGTTTGGTGAATGCAGAGGAAAAGAGACTAAAGGAAGAAGTGAAAAATCAAAATTATTATAGGACCAATTGTGAGTAAAATAACTCCTGTAGGATTTCAGTGTAGCACTATGAATCCTTCTGTATTCTAATGTTACACAGGAATAGCATAGCAGAGGAACATTAGTAATGAAGCTTTCTCCAAGTGAAGAGTTAAATATCCTAAACTGGATGAGTTTAACAAACAAAAACATAGTAGCACTTGGATGCACTAAATATGTTTAACTGGATGCCCCTGCTCTCCTGTTCCACGTTTATAGTCCTCGAAAACAGTGCATGTCCATAGCCACTAATTTCTTGCTTATATAGTAGCAGTAAAAATGAAAGCAATCTTTATTATATGTGTTAATAATAAAGGAGATTGAACTGATGTCTGAATCAGTTCATTTCTACAGAAATTCTGTAAGCCTTCTATTTTGATGTTTGTTACCTTACAATTATGTATCTGTTTCAGATACTGCAACACAGAAATGGTGTCAATAATTACTAGTCTGGTGGCCAGGCACACAAGACTTGTCACTGTAGCAAGTGGACACACAGATATTTTCAAGTTTATGGCACAATCGAGTTCATGATATGGGTACAGACATTCAGACTTTCAACAGGCTGCTCCTAACGAGATGTCTACACTGCCTGAAGGTACGAAATGGTTAACGAAATCACCTCAAATTACGCACGTCAGCAAATCCAACTTCCTTTTGCATGACTGTGAAACAGGCGTTTCGGTCCCCATTTTATAAATAAATGTAAACATGCAGGTTCGACTCCTTTGGGTCAGACCCATGATCAGGTTTTGCTGTCAGTGAAAAGAGAGGAGGGGAGGCTTCACTTACTCTTCATTCAGGGCACACCGGCGATTGGTGAGAGTGCCATATTTCCTCAGGGTTTCAGTGAGCTCGGAGTAGAGTTTGTCAGCCAGGGACAAAGGGATTCCTTCCCACACCAGGATGAGAATCACAATCACTGCAGCCTCACAGGTGTGGCCAGCTCGCTCCCGCACCAAGCACAGCAGCTTCTCTTCACTGCAGCTTCTGCGAACCACCTGTGCGGGTCCCCATTCCACCCCAACACCCCCACCCCAACCAAAACAAAACAAGGGTCACTTGTGGCAGAGGAGAGCAACGATTTATGTATGCATATTTTTCATGTCTGGGTCACAATTAGGGCAACATTTGCCAGCACGTGCAACTTGCCTTTTGGTACCCGTCTGTAAAATGGGATTAGAACCCGGAGAGAGGCAAAACTGCTCAATGTTTAGCAGACTATACCAGTACAGCGAGGGGCAATGACCCCTGCATTAAACCTATATGGAAGACATGTAGGTCTTTTTCACAAACTTCAAGGTTTTCAAAAATGACAATACAGAGATTAATGGAAGGTATTTAAAGGATTACGGATGACTTCACATTCCAGGAAGAATCATACTTTTTATCAATTTGAATGGACCTCCTCCTCCCCATTAAATTCTTTCAATTAAATATAGTTTGTATGTGCTTTAAAAGCTAATCTGCCTTTTTCTTAAGAGTTAACACAAAATAAAAATAAGCAATATTCATTTCAACTGGCATAAATGACTCTTTGATCTGGTAACCCAATTCTCAGGGTTAGATTAATCAATCAAAACTCCCAAGACTGAAGACCAAAGGCCTTGTCAGGTCAAACTTACCCATTTAGCAATAGGACATCCCTGAGAACTTTTGCCTTCTTTACCAGTATAGATGACTCTTTCAATCCTAATAGCTTTACCCTTCTGTCCAAACCTTAAAAGAAATCCACAGAAACACACACACATAAAATTAGCAAATGAAACAGAGGCAAACAAAATACTGAACATTTGAGCATAATTTTATTCTATGACCACACCCTGAGAAATGAATGGTTTAATTTATTTTTAAAAAATAAGTCTAAGCCAAGCAAACAGGGTAACAGACTTTAAGCCTTGTATTTCTTTGGTATCAAAATATATTGATAACCGTAATGAACTATTTTGAAATTATATGTTGGGCGAAAATAAATGGGAAAGCTTATTTTTAAACAATTTCACAAAGCACAAAACTTTTTTAAGTTTGTTAAATTCAGTCTTCTAAGATAGATACTATTTGATTTTTGTCCTTTACTAAATTTAGCTATTTTAAAACTTGGGGAATCACAACAGATTTTAGTTAGAACTGTTCCTCACAGAATCTCTACCATTTTTTAAAGATGGCTTGCAAATAACTAGTATTCAGCAATTTTGAAAATACAGGATAGTTCTAGAGATAGATTATATTTTCCCTTTTGACCACTTACTACTTGCTAATAACAAAAGGCATTTAGGGAAATTCACTGTATCTGCCAGGCTTCTAGAGGATTATTTAGTGAATTTCTACATACTAATTTAGAAATGGGTAACTTGTAAATTGGGCAAGAATGATACAAAATATGTCCTTGCTGCCCACAATGTCTAACATATTTTAATGATAACAATGCCTACTTCCTGAAGAAAAGGCTCCTACCACAGTTAACAGCTCACATCTGTGAATACCTATTTGAAAGTCTCTCTCTGAATCAACTGTCTCACTCATAAGAGTCTTCTACATGCAAGACTAACTGTGTATTCAGGTAAATACTTGCCTACCTGTGATTGACAGTAAAAAAAAAAAAATGTAGCTATAAATGGAATCTGTCTCTATTTCTATTTAGCATCTCACACTTACCCTCTGCTCATACTAAGGGACAACTTCCTTAGAGATAACTACTCATTTACAGCTCTAGGTGAATTTAACTCGATGGCTCCTTTCTTACACCACATCTCCCCTCTCTTTCTTCTCTGACACTTTATCATCAAGTGGGAAAGCCAGAGTGGGGCCTCTCTTTGCAGCCCGTGCCAGCACCCCTGTGCCTGGCAGGCGGGCTGGCTGGTTCTCGTGCGTGCCTGGGTTTTCTGGCATCCATCTCAAAGTGGGCAGCCTGTGCCAGCTTGCAGACTATTAGTCCTGTCAAATATTGTGACTCTCTGGTGAATAGCACAGTGTGGAGTGCTGGCAACCCTAGAATAGCTAAGCCTACTAATAATTACTCAATTTACAATTGTTTACTGCTTTGTATGTGAAAGCTGAAAAAATTCTGACATATACAAAAGGATAAACGTTAATCTGCCCTGTGCCTTTGCGTTAATTACCTTTCTTCCATGATTTCTCTAATAGCTGCCACATTAGGACCTGCTCCTAGATGGGTATAAAAAGGACCTTCATCTTTTTCAATAATTTGCTCTGTTGAGATAATAGAAGATTATTATTTTAGACCTCAATTATACTAAATATAAAGGCTACATCCACAAAGCTTATCCCCCAACTGCACATTAAGGGCCCTAAATGTGACTTTAAACATTTTTTTCTTTAAAATGAATAAACTGATGGACTAATCTATTAGAAAATGTGCCGAATAATTAAGTATATGTACATGCTGGCTGTTGGATAAAAAATATTAAATTACATTTCAGATACGGAATAAGAAATTATTTATTTTAAACAAAATAAGTGGAACTAAACAAAACGGCGAGGGAATTAGAATATATTCTATGTAATACCAACTACAATCCTGTTTTTTTGAACTGAAAAAAAAAAAAAATTATAGCTAACTAGAAGCCTGCCTGCTACTTGGATGTTAAAAGATTAAAAATAAAACTTCCTGGGGCTCCTGGGTGGCTCAGTGGGTTAAAACCTCTGCCTTCGGCTCAGGTCATGATCCCAGGGTCCTGGGATCAAGCCCCGCATCAGGCTCTCTGCTCAGCAGGGAGCCTGCTTCCTCCTCTCTCTGCCTGCCTCTCTGCCTACTTGTGATCTCTGTCTGTCAAATAAATAAATAAAATGTTTAAAAATAAAACTTCCTGTTTTATCGTATCTCCAGGATATTGCTGTTTTTATTGTCAAGGTACCTTTTTCTCCTCTTGTTTCTCCCCAACATTTAATTGTTGTGTTTTGAAAATAAGAATATTAATTCCAGACCCATATTTGTATGTACTTTAAGAAAAATTTATGATGAGAGAAAATACTGGAGAGGGGCTCAGGTAAGAGGAAGAGGTTCTTGTAGACTACTGAAGATGGAAAGTGGGAAGAGAAGTTAGGGTCATCGGAGAAGAGACTGTAGAGGATTAGAACTTACCTAATGTTATCTATGACATGTGTGGTACGGCGCCCCTGAGGCAACCTAATATTAACCACACAAAGGGGCGGTATGACTCCTCCCTCCATTCTTCTATAAAGTGTGGGGTGTCCGTTGTAAGAGGAAGAGCATGAGGTAGGTGGACCACTGGCCATATCAGTTTAATATTTGTCTTTTTAAACATCTTCTACTGTATCCACACTGAGGGACTCTAATAAAGTCTTTATATATATTTTATATGTATTATATATATACATATGCATCTATCAGCAAAATATTCCCCTATCACATATCTTGAATTTTAACAAAAACATGTTTGAGAAAAAAGAAAAAACATATTACATATTTTCTGTCAAAAAGATGACACTTTAAAGAGAAAATAGAATCAAAATGAATATAAATCACACAATATTTCAAGTGTGTAAATGAAGGGCAATGTCATGAGTATTTCGAACTTCAGCATTACAATTTTCCCCAACTCACCAAGATTGAAGATAATTTCCCCCATTGAGAATTTAATGTTGTAAAACCGCTAATACATCCAACCTTGAATTAATACATATGAAAAAGCTTCCACATTAAGTTGCAGATAGCAGTTATTTTTCTCATCTTAACAGATGTTTTTAGAAATGCCTAGGTTCTCTCCAGGAGATGATATACAAAGAGTTAAACAGATTGATTAATCTAAAACAGAAACCTTTACGTTTTAAAGGGTTTGATTAGAGGAAGATATGAGCATGCACATTGTTTTGTTTTGTTTTGTTTTTTTTGAAAAACTGAATGTAAGTGAAGTTCTCTCTTGCACAGCACAAGCATCTGTAATTTAAAGACAAGAAATGTAAGCTTCAGGTTTTTTATGAGCCTTTACAAATTGCTGCCAGACTCAGGGTTTCTTTCTTTTTCTTTTTTTTTAAAGAAAGAAAACCCCATATCAGAAGATGAATTTGCTAATTCTGGATAAACACCATGTGTCTCAGTACATTTCTAGCACTTACCTACACATCTGCATGATGGGAAATCATACTGAGTCTTGACAGGTGTATCCAATAAATTTTTTATAGGAGTATCTAGTAATTTGGAAGGTGACTCTAAAAAATTATTGAGAACAGATCCAGCTGTTCTTTTGGTTGGTGTCTTTTCTGAAGAAGGAGTTGCTTGCTGTTCTAGAGCTTGGGTGTGGCTATCGAGTTCTGCAGCTGTGGTCTGTCTAGTTAAAACTGTGACTGGCCCTGACATTTCAACTTTTACTTGCTTCTGTGATTTGAGAGTCAGAGCCCTATGGTCAAATAATGATTTGACCTGAAACTGCTTCAGATGTTGCTCCATGGTCTCAAGGATGCTCCTTTGCTGCACATTATCACAACTTGGAGGTGGAATCTCTTGCTTAGTTATCTTTTTCCATGTTTTGCTTTCTGGCTGTGCTGACATGGAACGCATACAGGTATGGGGCTTGGATCCAGGTTCAACCTTAATTGGTCTGTGCATCTGACTATGACAAGACTCAGTATGGGGGTGTTGTGTTTGCTGCTGCTCTTGCTTTTGCAAGAGGTGCCACCTTAGAGCAGCATGCTTTTGAAGGTCCTTCTGGGGAGAAGGCTGAATGTGACTTCCTCCCTGGTCAGATGCAGGGAAAGCATTTGCCTGGTTTTGCATCAGGTACCTTTGCTGAGGGAGCTGTGCTGCTTGCTGGCCAGACATATCTTGGTTTCTACTTCTATATCCCTGTAGAACTGAAGCTTGTGGAGGCTTCTGCTCTTGTTCTTGAAAGCACCTATGAAGAACGTCTTGCTTTGGAGTCACATTATTTGGAAAATATTGCCTGTGATGCAAGTTTTGGGTCTTGTTTCCTGCAAAGAGTTCAGGATTTATAGTCTGTTCTTTATTTTCTGGAACTAGGTGTGTATTGTTTGAACAAGGAATCTGTAGTTTGCTTGGATTTGATTTCAAGATCTGACCATAGGGGGGATTTCTACTATTCATATTCTGTATTTGCTCCAATCCCATTTGAGTAGTATGAGTCTGGAACTCACTTGATTTCAAATACTGATTTTCACCATGGAAACATTCTTCCACTTTAATCTGGCTAAAGAATGATCCTTCTCTTTGCTGATCATTGTTGCCTTGGGGATGAGAAAAAGTCTGGGGCATTTGTTCTTTATTCTTCATTTGTAATTTTTGCTGTTGCTGCTGCTGCTGGTTTTGAGAGATAAGCGAGTTCTGGGATGGTTGTGTTTGTGTTTGTACTGCCTGCTTTTGAGGCTTGTGTTGTAAAAGATGTGAGTTTGAGAATGGCTCAGTCTCTGAAGCCTGCTGATTCAAGTGCTGTTTTAATGATGCAGGTAGGAGTTTCTCAGTTTGGGAATCTGGTCTTTGTTCAAAATAAAACCTGTGGGTGCACAATGACTGCATGTGAGCTTTGGATGAAGGGTCTGTCTTGGAGAAGTGCACCTGGAGTGAAGGTTTTTGGAACTGGAGCTGCTGGTCCAATGTAGCTTGAGACTGCCCTTGATTCATCTCACCTTGGTACCTTTGTGGCTTCTGCTCTGGCTGCATTATTTTCTGGATGTAAGCCTGCCCTGGGAGTCCCCCAGGCAGGCTGGAATTTCCAGTGTATTGTTTGGAGGTCATTTGATTGGCGGGGTTGGACTGATACTGAAGAACTGACCGCAGTGATGCTTCATGACATTTTGGGTGGGATTCTGCTTGATGAAAATGAGGTGGCTTCAGTTCAATCCACCCCGGTTTCAGAGAGGGCTGTGCTGGGAGCACAAGACCTCGTGTTTGTTCCTTGTCTCGACCCTTCGGAATATCTTGCTCTTTGTGTCCCATCAACTGCTGGCAGTGGTCTTGCGGATCCCCACTGCTACCCAGCATTGGTGGGTTATGCATGATGTGTTCTGATATGTGTCTCGCTTTCTCAGAACATGCTGGAACTGTCATTGTCCCTGGAGTCTGCGTGTCATTCTGGTTAACACAATTATTTTGAGGCCTTTCTGGAAGCATCAGAGAGTGGTTGGATGCACGTGTAGATGGATTAGGACTTGGGGATGGCCGTGCCTCGGGTTGACCCTCTATTTTTACTTCCCTTAAAAGAGCTGTGTTACTTTGGTTGGGGTAGTGATGGTGTTCTTCCAAAACTCCATCATTCAGAGTGCTTTTTCCTTCTGAAGGAAGCTGAGAAACCTCTGGAAGAGGAGGAGGGGGAGAAAGACACAATTGTGATGGTGGTGGTGGTGTGGTAGGGGCAGAAAAGGAATCCTTAGTGAACACTGAGCTTTGCTTGAAGTAAGCACCATTTGTTTCATTTTGCTTTAAATACCGTTCAGAGCTGCCACCAGGAGCCTGCAAATTGCTGCTGGAACCTGAACAGAATTCTTCACCAGATACCAGCTCTGTGGTTCCTTGGATAGTACTGTTTTCGGCACGCGACGGGCATCTGTCAAAAACTGATTTTTGTTTTTCTGGTTTCTGAAAGGGACAGGTCCCTATCACTGCACCTGTCTTACTGGCTTTGTCAGCTTCACAGGCCTCAGTCACCACTGCAACTGGCTCGGGAGGCAGCTCAGAGTTCGAGGTCTGTGGGACATTGATCTGCCCTGAGGTATGCGATGGGTGAGTGATCTCACAGGACAACTCGTTAGTAGCCTGACTGTTAATGGCATGTATGTGAGATGTGGTTTTCTGCACCGCAACGGAAACACAATCTGGATAATATTGAGACAGTGTTTTTTCCAGGAGTTCACCATGTGTGTTTTCCATGGAAGAGGCAGAAACTGTAGCACCATTAGGCATTAGCACTGCCTTGTTTTTAAGAAGTAATACAATATTCTTGTCATGGTAGTTAGCATTTTTCTCTTCTTGTTCATTCAGAATCTGAAGCTCTGGTTTTTCAGACCTACTGCAGTTATGTGCTGAAAAACTGATGAAATCTTTAACTGCATTTTCTTGAGCTACAGAGCTCACAGATTCTCTCTCATCACTCAAATCGGAGACATTCGTTTGACTGCTGCCTTTGCCTGGATTTCTTTCTTGGCTTTCCCCGAAGTTATTTCTTTCTCCATTAGCCTTTTGGTCTTGTCTCAATTTCTTGTTCTGGTGAAGCCCAGAGAGGGAAGGTTCACTAACTGTGCGCTTTATTCCTCCATTTTGTAAACATCTGGAATACCCTCTACCTTCTTGTATAAAGTCCGGACTCCCGCGACTGTTCTGGCTTCTCTTCATATGGGGTATTCCATAGTAACTTTTGAAAGACTGCCACTTGGCGTCTCCATTTACTTCTGGATAAGGTCGCTCAGTTAATGGGCTTCCATTCTGGAGCTTTAGAACCAGAGGTTCTGTCTGGCATAAGGGAGAAGGAGATGGTGTCAGGAATGGACTTAGTCTGTTGCCCTCAACATGGTTGGTTCTGTCCTGTTCCATCAGGCTTGCTTCGGGGCCATCCACGAGGCTGCCCTCTGAATGAATTCTAAAGAGCAGGGAAACAGAAATGTAAGTTTATTAATACCTATTAACACTAATAATAAATCTGGAAGAATAATGATGGCACTGATGATACTGAAATTCCTACACGTAGCAAACTGAGATACTCATTTTCATGTTTCAGAGTGAAAACAACAGCCACTCAGGAACTGATTATTCTTGTCTTCTGAGCAACTCTCATATATTAATGGTCATGGAGAAGAAATATGATCAAAATCACCAGCTAATGTGGGAAGTTCATACTGTATTATTAAATAGAATCAGCTTCCTTCCCAAATAATTCTTTGGCAGCATTTCTGTCAAAATGCTAAGAAGAACAGAGAAGGATTACCACCTTTCTACCTTCTCCAGTATCTTATACATCCAATCACTTGCTAAAGTCTATCAATCCCATTTCCTATATGTTCCTTGAATTATCCCCACTGATACTTGGTAAGCAGACCTACATTATTTTGCTAATTTGTTACAGTAGCTTTTTAGAGGGTTTTTTCCCCAGCCCAGCCTGTCTTCTCCCTAGTCCTTCAAGGTTCCTTCAAATTATTACCAAAGGGAATGTTCTCAATGCAAATCTGATGTCATATCCTCCTTAACATGCTTTTCTGGCTCCATATTTCCTGTATTAGGAGTTCTCAAACTCTTTCACCCACATGCCTGGAAGACAAGAGGTGCTCCCTTAAATGTTAATATTCCAGCAAATGGAATGGGGTGAGAAGTGTTGTTTAAACAAGATGGGACCGGGAAGGGAGACAAACCACAAGAGACTCTCAATCTCAGGAAACAAACTGAGGGTTGCTGGAGGGGAGGGGAATGGGAGGGATAGGATGGCTGGGTGATGGACATTGGGGACGGTATGTGCCATGGTGAGTGCTGTGAATTGTGTAAGACTGATGAGACACAGACCTGTACCCCTGAAACAAATAATACATTATAATATTAATTAAAAAAAGAAGTATCATTTATAAAATGTCATTTCTAAGTGATTCTGTGTCTTCCTCCATAGGGGCTGGCTGCCCACTTCTACTGAGAATTCCTACCTGATCCAAATCGTTTTTTCATAGGCAGATTTCTGTTCTTCTTTCCTTCTATTTCCTCTCACAGCTTATACTCCAAATATAACAACAGCTTATAAATACCCAAACGTGGTAAATGGTTTCAGGCTTCCATGCTGTTGTTTTGTCAGGCTAGAATGCCTTCTTAGTCCCCTGATTTGCCCAGTGACTCATATGTGTCTGAAACAGTCTCAGGTTATTACTTCCCTTATGATTCCCCTTCTTTGATTTTCCAAAACAATTAATCACTCCCATTTCTATGTTATTTCTATATCTTGTATATGGTTTACTGCTGAACATATCATACTTGAATTTATTTTGTTTATACTCTCTGGATTGTGAACTTCTTAATACTCTACTGTGTTTTGTATAGAGTGAGCATCCAATCAGTTTCACAAAACTGATATGAATTTGCTCATCTTACGATCATTTCTTCATTCACTCATTAATTCAAGTATTTTGGAGACCAATACTGATGGAGATTTCAAAGTCTAAATGATTGGAGTGCAGGAAGAAATGGGCACTAAAAAACATAAATAATCTATAAAGTGAATGCTGCCCCATTCACGGTACAGTCATGTTTTATTTTCCCACAGTTTTTCTCATCACAGTTATTTTAAGGATGTAAATAAAAAATCTAGACTATTTTCCTTTTGGGCTATAAAAAACTATTAAAATAGCCATTGCTTACTAACCAAGACAAGTGAAAAAGAGGAAGAAATAAGACATAAACATTGGAAAGCCACAATAAAGTTATCATTTACAGATAATAAGATTGTATATTGGTCAACCAAGAGAATCAACTGAAAAACTGTTAAATTTATGAGAAAAGCACTTGAATAAGAAAATCAATAGCTTTGATACATAAAAGCAACAACCAGTCAGAAGTTTTAGTGGAATAAAATACTGTAACAGAAAAAAATATTCTTAAAACAGTAGGAATAAATTTAACAAGAAACATGGAAGGACTATTTAAATCTTTAAGACAGTATTGACAGAAACACAAAAGCAAAACAAGGAGAAAGGTATACTATTCTTGGGTAGCTGTCAAATGAATTTATTAATTTAATATATTCTCAATGAAAACACTGGCAGAATGTTGTGAAGAATTAAAGAACCTGACTCTAAAGTTCTTGTGGAAAAATAAACAAACTGGATAACCAGGAATAACCTGAAAAAGAATTGGGCAGAGCAGTAACCAAATTAAAAGATACTAAAAAGGAACAAAGGCTACTGTACTTAACACAGCTTGTACTTGGAAATCAGTAAATGAAAGAGTGTTAATAAGACTAATGAAACAGAACAGAATGTACAGAAATCAATTCTAACACACAGAAATGTGGCATCCTGATGGCACTGCCAATCAATATGATATTGGAACTGGATAGTCTTCTGAAAAAATGATAAAGTTGGATCTACCCCTAACATCTTATATCAGAATGAATTTTGATAGATTTAACAGTTAAATATGTAACACAAAACCCTAAAAAATCTAAAACAGTCTGAGAAAACTTTTTAAAAAAATAATCTAATGACTGGGTAAGTTCTTTATGACACAAATTCTAGAAGCCATAAAAAATGAGAAAGTTCAGTAAAATTTATGCATGCAAAAATAAACCCATAAGTGAAATTAAAAATCATGTAAACCTTTCTTAATATACAGAACTCTGACAGATCTACAAGGGAAAAACCAATCATTGAATAGAAAAATGAGCAAAGGACATGGACAATTCACAGAAAATGAAATGCAAGTGGCCCTTAAAATGTTTAAAAAGATGTCTAGTACAACTCATAAAAAGAAATGTAAATTAAAACCTCAGCAAGATACAGTGTTTTTTTTCCCCTCAAATTGGCAAAGATCAAAAAGTTTGATAATACGAAATATTGGCAAGCACATGGGGAAAGAGACACTCCCTTGCATGGTTCATGGGAGTGAAAACAAGTACAAATACTATGGAGGACAATTAAGTAATAATCTACAGAGTATCAAAGAAACTTTCTTTGACCCTTCAGTTTTAAGAAGTTATCTAACAAATATACTCATATATATGTTAAATGATGTACGAACAACCTTTTGCAATAGTAAATGGTTGGAAACCACCTACATTTTCAGGTGTAAGTATTTTCACATAATTAAATGAAATACAACAAGCTACAGAACAGTATGTGTAAGAATGCTACAACTGGGGGGTGCCTGGGTGGCTCAGTCAGTTAAACGTCTGACGTTGGTTCAGATCATGGTCTCAGGATCAAGCGTGGGGCTTCGTACTCAATGCGTTGTCTACTTCTCCCTCTCTCTCCCCTTACCCTCCCTTGCTCGTGTTCACTGGCCCTCTCTCTCTTTCAAACGAATAAATAAAATCCTTTAAAAAAATGCTACAACTGGGACGCCTGGGTGGCTCAGTCTGTTAAGTGGCTGCCTTCGGCTCAGGTCATGATCCCAGCGTCCTGGGATCGAGTCCCGCATCGGGCTTCTTGCTGGGCAGGGAGCCTGCTTCTCCCTCTGCCTGCCTGTGCTCGCTCGCTCTCTCTCCCTCTCTCTCTGACAAATAAATAAATAAAATCTTAAAAAAAAAAAGCTACAACTGTGCATTTACAAAAATAAATATAAAATCAGCTCTGGGCGAATATACAACACAACTGTATATTACTTAATTAGTAAATAAAACTTAAACTGCAAAGTCACAATTCATATTGGACAAAGAAAACAAAAGAGCAAAGTGATTTATTTCTGCTAGACCAACTTCCTACAGATGTTAAGTTGGGTTAGATGTGCATAGCTACTAGTTACATATGGCTCTGGGGCCCTTTAAATGTGATGAGCACAAATGAAGATGTACCATAAGTGTAGATACACTGGATTTCAAAGCCTTTAGTGTGGACAAAAACAAAAAACAAAAACCAAACCAAAACAAAAAAACCCTTGATTTTTAAAAACATTTATTATATGTTGAAAGAATACTATTTTGGATATTTTAAATTAAATATATCATTAAAGTAATTTCATTTACTCCTAAATTTTTACTTGTTTTAGTGTAAGTAGTAGAAAATTTTAGATTTCATATGTGGCTTATGTTGTATTTCTATTGGACAGCTCTGAGCTAGACTAATATTCTTAATCATCAATAATCCTTAATAATAAAAAACTTAAGGTTCTGGAATCATGAATGAAAATTGATTTGTAGTCTTTAATAGGGGTTTCTGCAAAATCAGGGTCACTACCACTTTTTAAAAATTAAGGAGGACAGAAATAAGCCTAGAAAAATTCTTTAGGGACCAGGCCAATTAGCTTTCCAAATACTGTAACAAAAAAATGCTTTCTTTTGGCAACTGTAAAATCATCTCACACTCATACCAATCAAAATATTTATATATACACACATATGTACATTTATGTTATGTTATATAAAACTTGCAGGCTCCATATACAGTACATATTATTCAACCTAATTTTCTAGATATAAAATACTGTAAGCATTTAACACATTATTCTCTATTATGGTCCATTCCACATAATTTGGACATTCTTTAAAGTGTCAAGGGCAGAATTACAATAGATGGAGTTTGCAAATCTTTTATGAGCATAATAGCACCCAAGAACAAATGAAGGTGACTTAAAATGAAATTTATTTCAATATGGTACTTCAAACACAATACCCTTCAAATACTAATTTTTTAAATACTAATTTTTAAATACTAATTTAAACTATTAACAGAACTATTCTGTCTGTGACAGCAATTTCCTTACTGAGTACAACCATTGGATGTGAAAAGCTAAAGGGTTAACTTTTTTAAGGAGAGCAGGAAAATTATGTATTATCTTCTTATTTTAGGATGAGAATAGTTTTTTTTGAGGATCACTCATTACTGGTTTATGGATCTGATTCAGAAAATTTTAACCAATAAAGTGCCATTGAAGAGGAATATATTCTATATATTCTATAATTAATATATTCTAAACCACTTTTTGTGTACATACTCCAGAAAATTACATGATCCAGTAATCTAGCTGTTAAAAGCACACTTTTAATTTTATACCGACACTGGTAATTTTATACTGACACTAGCAAGCATTATTTATTTTTAATAAAAGGAAGAAAGAAAGAAATGAAACCTGTTTATGTTGCTCATTGTAGAAATATTTAAAAAAGTAGGGACGCCTGGGTGGCTCAGTTGGTTAAGCGGCTGCCTTCGGCTCAGGTCATGATCCCAGCGTCCTGGGATCGAGTCCCACATCAGGCTCCTTGCTCGGCAGGGAGCCTGCTTCTCCCTCCGCCTCTGCCTGCCACTCTGTCTGCCTGTGCTTGCTCGCTCTCTTGCTCTCTCTCTCTCTCTGACAAATAAATAAATAAAATCTTAAAAAAAAAGAAATATTTAAAAAAGCATTGATGCTATCATCTTTACAGTGTCCTTTATGTAGTTTTCCCAAGCTTATGAAAGTCAATAATTTGTATAAAAAGAAAAAATCCAAGATAACTTTTTGTAGGTATCTATGTGCTGATCAGTGAAATTAGAGTTAATAAGGTTGTTTTCACAAGTTTAGAGGAAAAAACAAAACTTTTTCTGAAGTTAAACTGTTTTTTGAATGAATGTAAATTTTTGCTATAGAGATTTTTGTGTGACATTCCTTTTGCTTTTCAGATACTAGGAGTAGAAATCGTTTTTATTCATTCATATGTGCTCTTATAAGTAAGTGATATCAGAAATATTTTGAATTTTCACAGCTGAGTGTTTTTAGATTGATATTAAATATCTTTTATTTTGTCCTATACTAGAGAACACTTAATTACTATAATGTACAGTACCAATCAGGATATTATTCCCTTGGGCAACTGAATATTCAAAATGTTTTTTAAAGTAATGCTAGCTCTTGGAGGTTTGTGTATGGTAATTTATGCCAAATAAAACTGTATCTGTAAAAATCAGGAGAGAGAATTTTTACTTGAGGAGTCTCAATTTTTCACTAAGGATACGACTCACTTAAGAAGATACCGTCTGATCAAAATTAAGGCAATTTTCCCCCTAAAACTGTTATGAAGTTTATATGTAAGAGTAAAGGCAGAAGAGCTTGACTGGTTAGGCTTACCCAGGAATGTTTATCATGGTGCCAACACTTCATGTTGCAGTAATTAGCTACAATTTAAAAATGAATAAATGAGCTTTTAACATATTTCTGAAGAGATGCTCTTATAGGTCATGGCTGATTTCAAGCTATCAACCTTCAGCTCACAAAATTCCTGAAAATTTTACAATCTGCTCTCACAAACTGTTACAAGATGGTTCTAACATACTACTGATCAGAGCTACCCAAATATTAACAAATCATATTCCTTTCTTTTCTTTTTTTTTTTAATGAAACAGAATGAAAGTTCCCTAATATTAAGTACATGCTTTATCATTTTGATAGTCTTTAATCCAGAGTCATACTGGACAACAAAACTCTTGTTCACAGAATTAGTGAATTGTATTTTAAACCTTTGGAAGGCTAAGAAATTTTACAGTGACATATCCAAAATAAGTGATAATATGTGATGGTGATGGTCCTAATAATATATAAAACATTTCAGAGTATAAGAAAGGATCTAGTTCCATTCTCTCACTTTACAGATGTAAGAACTGAGCAATTTGCTTGAGGTTAGGCATCAAAATACTCTCTCCCACAAGGGCTAGACTGGTGGCTCCGTAATATCAAGAAAAATGCATAATTCAGGGAAAATGTTTTATTTTACTAATAAATTCACTTTGCCCACATTTGAGTCTTTAGTTCATTTGTACATTCAGTCAAGCATTAGTTGAATCCCTGCTCAGGGCAAGTGTTATGGAATAAAGCTAACACAAAGATGTACAGATCCTGCACTGCCCTGGACTGTGGTAAGGCAGTGTGACTGTTTAAGAGCCAAGGGACTACAGGAGAGAGGAAACACGCTCTTAGCTGCCAAGGTCTGCATACCATCAACCGAAATCTTTCATGAAATTTAGCTTCATTCCCTCTTGCCTTAGTAAGAGACAAATAGATATCTCACTAAGTCAAAGTTAGTTTTAAAAGGTTAATAATCAATGCATATCAAACATGTCTATCAACATCACTGAGGCAGAAGGACTAGTGTCTTAAGTAGAATATAACAGTAGTCATCAAGTACAGAGAAGACTATGTAAAAAATCTGGTAGAGTACATTTTTTTAAAAAACTAGTGATATTCAACAATGACTTATGGAAACTTTTCTAACTACTGAACTCTTAACCTAGGAAAAACATGGCATATGCTTATCTGCTTCAATAGTTATCTTTGCTCATCAAAATGCAGTAAGTAGCTCATTATTTAAATTGTGCATGTGTGCGTGTGCCCACACACACAGGATTTTTGATTATGTGGTACAGTATGAGGTTTCTTCATCCCTAAGAAGGAAACAATGTGACTTAAATGTTAAGAATACACAAAATATAACACTCAAATTCTAAAACCAGATTTGGAACTTTTAATAAAGATTTATTTATTTATTTTTGAGGAAGAGAGAGAGCATGAGCAAGAGGGGCAGAAGGAAAGGGAGAGAGAATCTCAAGCAGACTCTGCACTGAACATGGAGCCTGACACAGGGCTTGTTCTCATAACCCTGAGATCAATATCTGATCCAAAACCAAGGATTGGATGCTTAGCCAACTTTACCCCCCAGTGCCCCCTGGCATTTTTTTAAAGACTAAAGAAACAGACTCAGAAATTATTTACTTAAATGCCAGATGTCAATTAAACCACAACTTAAAATGTTGTAATTTAGATCCTATTAGTCATATTATTTACCCTTATCCCTTTATTTTAAAGACTTTATTTACTTATTTGACAGAGAGAGATCACAAGTAGGCAGAGAGAGAGAGAGAGAGAGGAAGGAGGAAGCAGGCTCCCTGCTGAGCAGAGAGCCCGATGTGGGACTCAATCCCAGGACCCTGAGATCATGACCTGAGCTGAAGGCAGAGGCTTAACCCACTGAGCCACCCAGGCACCCATATCCCTTTATTTTAATAGTCCAATTATTTCCAGAAAGTATGGCTTTCTAAGGAATGAAAAAGAATAGTTCAATTAGCCATAAATATCACCAATTTTGTTTGAAATTCTTAAGGTCAAATTATAACCAGATAATGTAATAAATACAGAAACACACAAAAATATGTTACGGTCACTCTATTGATTTCAGCTAATGTCCCAAAATAATTTTTCAGAAGCTATGAGAGTGAATGAGTGAGAAAAGAGAGACAGACATACAGAAAGAAAGAGAGAGAGAGAGATAAAGAGAGAGGAAGGGAGGTAGGGAAGGAAAGAAAGATATTGAGACAGAAATTGAGAACTTTTTCTTTTTTTGATTCAGAACTTTAAATAAAAAAATTCCAAATATGTCAACCTTCATCCTCTATATCAGAGGTACAAATTTATACTCAGCTGCAAATACTGTCTTTTGACTAGCAGCTAACATTTTGGTTTCCTAAAACCAAAACAGGTTTAGCTACAGCAGTTTTCCTTTGGTGTTTGATTTTGCTCCTTCTCCTGCCTCTCTGACATAATTTATTACGAATTCAAGTCACATTGGCAGCATCTGTGAAACAATTACTGCAACTAGGACTGACTCTGCAGTCTAATCCATCATAATTATGACAGGCCTCTTTGAAGATGCTATGATGCATGACTTAAAAATAGCACATTAGTGTGCAAATGGATCAGCATCTCATTTCACCAATATGCATTTAGGGTCGTAATTTAGCTCAACACCATTTGACTCCTTTTGAATCACTCAAGAATGGTAGCTGTATCTCTCATCACATAAAGCTGTAGATGGTGCTCAAAATTTGTGAAGAGGGCTTTTTGTTTCTGCTTTTATTTTTTGGTTTATTGATTTTGTTGGTGGTGTGTCCTTTACTGTTCCGAGAGAAGAACACATCATTTAAATCTCATGTCAGTTTTTTTCTTCAAGGAGACAAGAGTCAATTTATAGATATGCATAGTTGCCATAGTATAAAGCAGTACAGAAAAAAACCTATAGAAAGTTTTTTCTATAAAAAACCTCTGACTTCATGTACTAATATCAAAAGTATGTAAAATATTCTGCTATTATCAGATGAGTCCTATTTATTGATATAAGAAAATTATTGGAGGTAAATTCTTAAAAGCAGTACTTGTAAGGATTGTATCTACTGAAGTTCACGTTTCAGCATCAACCTTAGGAGATGACTGGGCATGTTTCCAACACCTTCACTGGCAGGTTTTGCAAACCCTATAGGTAATACTGGTAGTAAGAAATTAATTCGTTCTTGACATAGAAAATGCTGAATAAAGATGAGGTATTTGACTCTACTTGCATAGATGGTACTATCTCCAGATCTCTTTTAGAATCTTTCTACCAAAATGGGACATAACTTGTGTCAATTATACATTTATTTCAGGATATGAGGACAAGGGGCCTCAGTATTGTCTATTAAAATATCTGCATGCATAGGGCTCTAAAATCCTAACCATAATGTTGGTTTCAATTCCTATCTTCTGCACTTACGAAATTCTATTCAGCTTGACGTTCTTCCTTCACAGACAATATTAGTACAGTTAAGTACCACTCGGGTAGTAAGCAATGTGTGTGTGTTTTTTTTTTTAAGATTTTATTTATTTATTTGACAGACAGAGATCAGAGGTAGGCAGAGAGGCAGGCAGAGAGAGAGAAAGAGGAAGAGAAGCAGGCTTCCCGCTGAGTGGAGAGCCCGATGCGGAGCTCGATCCCAGGACCCTGGGATCATGACCTGAGGCGAAGGCAGAGGCTTTAACCCACTGAGCCACCCAGGCACCCCAAGCAATGTATTTTTTATAGGGCTTTACTAATGAATTAAAAACTATTCTTTATTAGCTTAATGTTAATTCAATAGTAAAACAAAAATTTGAAGGCAAATAGTTAATCCAAAATATATATTTCCAAGAGCAAAATTAATGTGTCCACATAATACTGTTAAGACTGGAATACGATGCTTCCTATATGCATTAAGTACGGAAAAAATGAGGTGAATTAGTATTTTCATGGTAAAACTGACTTTTACATTTTTCATCCTTTAAGAACTTTCAATCTTCATACTAAGAAATCTGTGAAGATACACTTCACATTTTTTGAAAAAGGACCCATGAACACAAAAGCATATAAAAATCTCAAAGAAAGTTCTTGCCTTTCTGGAAGTGCATCAGTGAGGAGCCATACGCCTATGACAAGCATATGCATTGCTCCTGCAGTGTGCTCAGAGGGGAGACCTTGTCAAGTTTTTCATAATCCTCAGTGGAGACTATCTAATTCCAATGTTTGAAGTTTTAAAATTTGTTCCTTATCTTAAAATAACAGTGGAGACAAAATTTAATAATGTATAGATTATTTGAGGGAGGAAACTCAGGAGGAATGTCACTGATGATTACAGAAGAGGCTTACAGACAAAAGTCTGCATTTAAGATGTAGAGACAACTACAGTTTAGAAACATATCTGCTTACAGTTTGCAACTCTAGTCAACCTGGTTCCCAGTGGGTAAAATGGGCATCATCTTGTCAGTTTCCAAATATCCACATTCTGGGACTGTTTCTCAAATTCAGGCTCAAATTTGATCTCTAACTGATGATCTCTAACTCTCACCAAATTAATATGTGCTGAGGGAGAAGATCCCCAAACAGAATTCAAAATGTAATTTGTCACAAGCATTATCTGTTTCTCATAAATTATAAAAACTATTCAGATTTTTCAATTTCAGTCCATTCCTATCAGTGAAATGGCTAATTGTGAGCTGACTGTTCCTACTAGGATACCCTCTAGAGTACGCTTACTCTACTTACTCTAACTTACTAGGTTATACACTATCCAAAGCTTGACACTTTCAATTAAAAACAGACACACTACGGAAACCATAGTTGTTTGGGCTTGACCTCACATGTAGAATCTGTCCAGTGGGCAAGCTGACCCAGCAGAAGGAGGCTGCAGAGTAGACTGTAGGCAAAGCAGAAGTGGGTGAGGTGAAAGAAGAGATGAAAGGAGGGAGCTGTGCAATAAGAGCCCCCGCAGCCCCTCTGAAGAACCCATATGTGTCAAGAGAGAGCCAGTATGTGAATGCCTGCCCCAAAGAGGGTATCCCACGTCCAGTCAACGTTAGCTACCAAAATAGCAGGACCAAAAAGTCTAGCAGCCTTATTCACTCAATAAGGAGCCCTGGTGCCCTAAGCTTTGTTCATTCTTCCCAGCCCTGCTCAACCTTCCAGTGGCTGGAACTTAGGTAGGTGGCAGGGGGAGTGAGACTCTCCTACTCTCAACTGCAAGTGTTGGACCCTGAGGTCAAGCCTGTGCTGGGGAAGAAGAATCCTGAATCAGGCTTGACTTGAGGGGTTTACGATGAATAGGACTGAGTTTCAAATACTGAAATGAAATTGTTCCAATAACCAAAAGATGCTATAAAAATCATGGAATCTAGTCAAGAAGATACCATAAGGAGAGTAGATTGGGGAGAGGCTATCATAATTTATCTCAGGGCCAATTATAGGGGAAAATGCTTTCCTTTTTATAATCTGAGGTATGGCTTTTCCAATAAAATGGTTACATAAATCCAATAAAACCATTTTTAGTAATATATACGAACTTTATGTAAATTCTGACAGTTCATAATCATTCAATGTTTTTACACAATGACAGTGGTACAGTCATAAAGCTAACATGTCAATTTATTCACTCTTCTTTTCAACAAATACTTATTGAACACATCCTATGTGCTAGGCACTATTGTAGCCAACAATTGTATACCCTGAACAAAAGAGACAAACACCCTGGGTGTTACTCTCTTCTTTAATCATCTGGTTCTGCTAAAAGATCTGATTAATACTTTAGATCGCCCGAAATTACAATGCACACTTTAAATGTTATCAAAATAAAAGGAGAAAGACTATTAAATTTCTTTTTCCTCAAAAAAGTTTCTTACTTCTGGAAGAACAATCTATGGGATCCAGAAGTAGTATCAAACATGATCTCCATCCTTAAGGATTTTTAAAAGTATTTAAATGGCAAGACAAGACATATACATATGGGAATGGCTATTCAGAATAAGAAAGCTGGTTTCTAGGCCTGGATATGGATTTCTGTACAAGTCACAACCTCTACACATCATAGTTAAAAAAAAAAAAAAGTCTATAATGTACTATGAAGGAAATGAACAAGATTATACCTAAGGTCTTTTTGAGTTCTAAAATGCTACAACCTCTAAAATTGGCAATGACAAATATCTACTGGCGTCTTATTGAAATAAGTCATCACAAAGACTCCTTTTGGTCTGGAAGGCATAATTTTCATCTCATTTTACACATAAGTAAACAGAAGCTAAAAGAGTAAAGTAGATTTGCATTGCTGATATGAGGCAGAGGTGAATAAGAAATGCAGACCTGTTTCAACTTCTAAGCCAGTGTGAACAGATGGAGGGGTGGTCAGTTCAGGGCAGAGAAGTAGATTCGTCACTCTTTATCAATACTGTCTTGGGAAGTAAAACACTGGATTGGCTGATATGAATACAGTCAATAGGCCAGCAAATTCTTCTGTGGGACAGGGATGATTAAGAAGCTGCCGTTGCTAAAGGCTAGATAATAAAATATTCCTTAAGTCTCTCCACCTCCAAGAAACACAGAGTACCCTTAATGCAAGCACTTTGGATAGTGGATGTAAATCATATTTTGATCACTGGAAATATGAGTTCCTGATTATGAATCAACAAATATATAAATCTGTTTAAACACTAACTTCATGTGAGTCTGATGGAAACAAATCCCATTCCTTCAATCCAATCAACTCTCAGAAGAAGATAAAACTGGATTACTGGATTTTTAAGTTAAGACACAGATCTTGGGCAATGGTGTCCACCCCAAGTTAGATCTTCCTGATATCTCTATGAAGTCTCTTTCTAAGTGTACTGCTGATAAACAAAAGATGAGTCTGTATCAACAGCTGGGTGAGCACAAATACATATCCTGTTATTGGAATAGAGTCACATCACATGGATTTCACGTATTTGTAAAAAGGAAGAGCCAGGCTGGGAGAACAAGTAGAGAAATGAAGTTAAAAGTACGTTAAAACTTTCTTTAATGAAAGTCTTCAAAGATTTTAATACGATGATGGGATCTCTAAAAAGGCACTGTGATATGTGCCATTTTGGAGTATCCTACAAACCAGCATCCCATGGAATAGCACATAGTGGAAAACCCTAATTCAAATGCATATGATATGCAGATTTAATATGTATGGATCTTGAGGCTTTGGCGAGAACCTTTGGCCTGGGAGAATATAAATTCATGTCACCACTCATAATTTAGCTATAAAGAGCTCTGAGTCCATCTTCAAAAGCCAAGGACATGTATATATGCCAGTCTTGCTTTCATTTGAAATTAAACATATAAACACTGAACTATTTTCTTCATCTTATTTCTTCCAATTATAATACCATTGGAATTATTCAAACTCTTCCTTAGAAACGGCTCTTGTTTTTAGCTTAAAACCTCTTCTGTACTGGTAGAAATGTTCAAGGTAGTAATAAAGTCTCAAATTGAAATAAGAGTTTTAAAACAGTAACTCATTCTGTAATTATTAGTAACATTTTTCCTTGATAATTCTAAGAGTGGCAGCCATTTAATTAATGCCAAAAATGATTTTCATCATATATTAAGAGACAAATGAGCACTTAGTTTTAAATTTTGTAAAAATAGCCTTTGTGATCTCTATGTTCCCACCTGCCACATCAAGAAAACTACTCTTAATTGTCCAATACCAGATCACATCAAAATGGAATGGAAGCATAAGGATTGGCATAAGGTAAATTTTTATATACTAAGTATAAAGAATAGAAATAAAAATCAGATTAGAGTTGAGAAAATACAATGATATAAAGGGTACTACTGAATAAAATAGGAAGAGAAAACAGCTTTTTATGAATTTTTAAAAAGATTTTATTTATTTATTTGACAGAGAGAGAGAGATCACAAGTAGGCAGAGCAGCAGGCAGAGAGAGAGAGCGGGAAGCAGGCTCCCCGCTGAGCAGAGAGCCTGATGTGGGGCTCAATCCCAGGACCCTGAGATCATGACCCGAGCCGAAGGCAGAGGCTTAACCTACTGAGCCACCCAGGCACCCCATGTTTATTTTTTGAATCAGAAATGCTACTATGTTCATATATGAAAGAGAAATAAATTTCTATCAAAGACTTTGTCAGGGGCGCCTGGGTGGCTCAGTGGGTTAAAGCCTCTGCCTTTGGCTCAGGTCTTGATCCCAGCATCCTGGGATCGAACCCCACATCGGGCTCTCTGCTCAGCAAGGTGCCTGCTTCCCCCACTCTCTCTCTGCCTGCCTCTCTGCCTACTTGTGGTCTTTCTCTTTCTCTGTCAAAATAAATAAATAAAATCTTAAAAAAAAAAAAAGACTTTGTCAGCCTTGAAGTAAATGGTTAAACTTCTTTTTTCTAAATCTTTCCAAATACACCATATATTAGATAAAACAATATTTAGCGCTAGTATTGAATGTAATATAAAATAATCTTGAAGCATAATTTTTTAAAAAAGATATTTATTTATTTATTTGACAGACAGATCACAAGTAGGCAGAGAGGAGGAAGCGGGCTCCCTGCTGAGCAGAGAGCCCGATGTGGGGCTCGATCTCACGACCCTGGGATCATGACCGGAGCTGAAGGCAGAGGCTTTAACCCACTGAGCCACCCAGGTGCCCCTGAAGCATAATTTTTAAAATGAAATTAAGAGAAACAGGGAAATTTAGATTCACAGCAGAAATTTTATTCATATTAAACTATCCCATGTAACTCTTCACTTTGCCCAAATACATAAGAAATTGTTAAAAATTTTTTATCTGAGAAAAATAGACCATTTAAGTTATGTTTTTAAAGTTAAGAGAAAGGTTTGCTCTCAGGGTGTAATCTAAGTGATCGTTCCTTTAATATACCATTACAATGATATATCTTCATAAAGTATGCAGGAAAGGAAAAGAAAAAAATAATGTTTTTTTAAAAATTTATTTTTTTGAAAAAAAAAATGTTAAAAAAGGATTATAAACTCACTAAATCTAAGCATTAAGATAAACTAAAAGTATTCTTCCATACATGTCTATATTAAAAATACCATTTGAATTCAAAATAAGACCTAATTACCTGCAAAGTAATCCTTGCAAAGAATTAAAGAGAAATAAACACATTTGGGACGCCTGGGTGGCTCAGTTGGTTAAGCAGCTGCCTTTGGCTCAGGTCATGATCCCAGCGTCCTGGGATCAAGTCCCACATCGGGCTCCTTGCTCCGCAGGGAGCCTGCTTCTCCCTCTGCCTCTGCCTGCCACTCTGCCTGTGCTCGCTCTCTCTCTCTCTCTGACAAATTAATAAAATCTTGAAATAAACACATTTGAAACATTCATTTGTTTTAGTCTTTGGCTTTAAAAATATTAATTTCTACTCTACCTGTCCTCTTCTGTCTGCCCCAGAAACTTTAACCAAACCCCAAGTCCACTAACTCTAATATCCACAGTGTGGAGATGTTTTACACTGTCTTCCAAACCCACAGTTAGCAATAAAGATCAAAAAATACTCTGAAGCTAAAATAATTTTATTTGAGGGGAAAACAACAGATAGAAGGAAATGGTAGGTAGTCACCTAATAGGAAAATTACTTTATTCACATAGGGAGAAAACAGAACTCTGAATCGTCAGACTTTTCTATTCAAAGGTATTGACTTACAGTTAAAACTTACTACTTAGACCACTCATTTATAGTATTACATAAAATTTCAACAGTGCCTGCTGAAAGAAGTTAGGGGTTAGAATCCCAGAATGAAGTTGGCATTCCAGTCCCCTTTCCGTTTCCTATAATTCAAGGCCAATGTTTTCTTTGTGGCAAAATGCAGCATGAAGACATGGTGAAATTACTGCAGCCAAGAAAACAAAACGGAACAACTGGCTGATCTCATCCTCGCTGCAGTTAATGCTTTAAGTGGATGCTTAAAATGGCATTGCTGAAGCAATGCTGAGAAAATGTTGTCTTCCTTTCTCTTTCTCTATTCAAAATACTTTCAAAACCCCAAATCTTTCCTCAGAATCCGCTCTGACATTTCCAGCTTTGGAAACTGCCACAGAGCTATCAATCTTGTAAAGAGTTCAAGTATCTCCTAGCTAATTTAAGTTTAAAATAATTGATATTACAATGTGCTGGATAAGAATTCAGATATTTTGGTAATAAATATAAGTCAAATGGCACAAAATTTAAAAAGCTCTTTCATTAATTTTCCTGAATATATATTTTACAATCTAGCAAGTGATCATAAGATGCTGTTATAAAGACACAATGAAATAACCCATTCTCTTCAGTTTAAATGCTATTTAGTCAAAGAAAGTTGGATTTTATAAAAGGTTTCATGTGGCATTTTCTGTGGAAGTAAGCATGACACCTTTATTACTAAACATGGCAAACGTTTAATGGTAGGTTTGACACCTATTTTCAGAACTGCAGTTTTGCTCATTGTTTATTGATCCTGTCAGCCCAGTACCGTGCTAGATGCCATCAAAAACACCACGGTGACTGGCCATAGCACTCTCTGGGAGCTTACACTTAATTTAAAGGTAGAATATAGAGTTAAAAGGAGCTATGTGCCATAAGCCTCATATAAACATGAACTACAGTAATATCAAAATGAGGATGATTGATTGAAGACCTTAAGAACTATAAGGATTTCTTCAGTTGCAGTGAGAGAAGACCATTCTAGGTAAAGGAAAATGCTTGAGAAAATTTACAGAAGACTTAAAACACAGAGATCTTAAAATAACAAGAAATCCATTCAGCTCTGCATAGGTATATATAAAACTTTATAGAGTGAGAAGGGTACAGATGTGATCATAATTAGGATGTCATTTTTAGAAAGGCTATTTATGATTGTTACAAGCTTTGATGCATAATCACTCAACTTGATTAAAATTGGCTTAAAAATTTAGTATGCTTCTAGATTTTACTTCTGAATATATTTAAAAAACTGAGAATCTTCTCAAATTCTATTTCCGTGACCTCAGGAAAACCAAGTAACTATATTATCAAACTTCAGCAAGTTATGTCAATATGCTTACAGATACTGACATCTACTTCCTAATAGTCACTGTAGGCTATTTCATAGTGTGGCTGTACATTTCCACTTCAGAAGAAGGGTGGAAGAGTTTAGTCAAGATTTAAACTCAGACTTGCAAAACTGCTCTATGCAGATAAAAAGAAATTAGATGGGCAGATGCATTTGTAAACTAAAACTTCAAAGGAGTCTTCTGGCGCAGGGGAAGAGGGGTGCAGAAAGAATGCCTTTTTTTTTCTTTTTTTAAATAACAGAAAGTTAGAAAATCAAGACTAATAAAATTCAATTTTTAATGTACTTAAGCTGGGGGAAAAACAGCACTAGAAAATATAGACAGCCTTCACAATTTTAGCTTCTAGTATTTTGGGAATCCTAAATTTCGATTTAATGTGCTCAAAGGAACAATTTTATCCTATTTTAAAATATAGTTGTGTAAAAAAAAAAAAAACCCTGTAAGTTAGCAGAAGAAGGAAACAATAAGGATTAGAGCAGAAATAAATAAAATAAAATAACCAAAAACCAACAGAAAGTATTAACAAAACTAAGAGTTGGTTATTTGAGAAGTTAAAATTGACAAACTTTTAGCTAGATTAACCAAGAAAAAGAGAGAAGAGTCAATTAAATAAAATTGTAAAAGGAGGAGTAGACATTACAAATGATACCACAGAAATACAAAGGATCATAAGAGACTACTATGGACAACAGTATACCAACAAACTAGAATGTCTTAGAAGAAATGGGTAAATTCGTAGGAACAGACAAACTACCAAGTATGAATGATGAAGAAATAGAAAATCTGAGCAGACCAATAATGCATAAGGAGACTGAATCAGTAATAAAAAACCTCCCAGAAAGAAAGGCCAGGACTAGATGGTTTCACTGGTGATTTTTACCAAACATTGAAAGAAAAATTAACATTAGAAGCCAATACCTCTCAAATGCTTCCAAAAAATTGAAGTGGGAACACTCCCAAACTCATTTTTACAAGGTTACGGTTACTCTGCTATCAAAGTCAGATAATAATACTATAAGAAAAGAAAACTACAGGCCAATATGCCTGATGCCTGATGCCAATATGCCAATAAACCAAATTTAGCAGCACATTAAAAGGAGGAGGTTTTTTATTACTGATTTTTTTTAAAGATTTATTTGAGAGAGCGAGTGAGCACACACGAGTAGGGGGAGGGGCAAAGGGAGAGGGAGAGAGGATCTCCATGAAGAATCTGAGGAACAGAGAAACTGGTTTGGTTGGTTCTCAGCAAGATAGGGAGAGTGATTTTAAAAAGAGATTAGAAGTATGCAAAAGCCAAGTAGGGGTAAGGGACTTAAATTACTATTTAAATCCAATGGGAAGCCATCAGAACATTATATATAGAACAGTTGCATGCTCTGACTTGAACTTTTAAAAGATCACTCTGGTAGTCTGTAGAGAATGAATTAAAGGGATTAAGCATAAATGTTGGGAGACTGCAGTAATCCAAGGGAAGTGGATGGATGGATTTAGGATACATGTTGGAGACAGAACAGAAACAAAACAACCTGGAATTATACTGAACGTGAGGGACTAAATAAATGAAAGGGAAGAAACCAACCTAATGCATAGTTTGGGGTTAGCTACAAGGTTGAAGATGGTACCATTTACTGAGATAGAGGTGAATGGGAGTAATAAGACTGATGGGAAAATTCTAAGTTCTGTCTTGAACAACCTGTTTGCAATGCATGGTATCACTCAAGTGGGTATATTAGATAGACATTTGGGTATAAACATCCAAGGCTAAGTAAGAAGTCTAAGCTGAAGGTAACTTCAAACCGTGTCAGACTGTCAGTGCTATTTAAAGCCATAGGACGGATGAAATCGTCCTGAGTGAGGGTACAGTTAGAGAAGATGGCCTAAGATTGGGGCTAAGAAAACTCTAGAATTTATAGATTGCAAAGAGAAATAAAAGACAGCAAGGCGATCTAAGAAATGGCCAGAAAGAGATCACCATTTTTTAGATGACCCATTTATATCCCATGAGCTCTAGGGGCAGATCAATCCCAGATCTCCACTTCGAGTCCTCACACAGTCCCAGTCTGAATTTGCAGTAGTCTCTTAGTCATCTCTGTATCCCAAAGTGAGTTCATTGTCTTTCACTCCAAACTTGTACCCTCTTGTATGTTGTTCCCTATCCTAGTGGGTAGTAATACTGTCTACCCATTTATTTACAAAACCTTGGATATTTAGTTCTTTCTTCCCTCATAAGTATCACATATGATTGATTCTACTCTCTGATTGTTTCTGGAACCCACAAATTATCCACATTCTCACTTTTACTACCATGACTCTTGCTGTCATTATCATTCCTGGCTCACTACAACAGTCCATTAAAAGGACTTCTTGGTTCTTGTCTTGTTCATCTTCTACTTATTCTCTAAAGCCCAGTGCTCAATACCATCACCTCCTTTTCTTCCTACCTTCAGCAGATCCTCTTAGCTTTCTATACCCATTAATATGACCCTAAAGCTGTCAGGATATGCCTTTCTGGGATTTTTCTCTCATGCCCATTTGCCCCAGCTTCTTACTGACACACACACACACACACACATATGTGTGTGTGTATATATATATGTACATACATATATATATATATATAATTTATAGTTCTTTTAACATGCCATGTTTTCAATTGCCCCTATGCATTTATACATGTGGTCCCTCTCACTGTAACAAACTTTTCCTATCTCTCTCCTCTTTACCCTTACCCCTCTGGGCAAATTAACTCCCACATGTTCTATCAAGGTCTTAGTATTGTCAATACTTCCTATAGGAAACCTTGAATGACCTTCCAAGAGAGTGTCAGATGCTCTCCAGAGTGTTCCAAGAGCACCTTGTATTTTTCCTCATCATAGCACTTAACACATCATAGTATATCTATCTATTTCCTATCTGGATCCTCCATCAGACTTAAACTTCTTGCAGAGTAAGAGTTGGGTCTATCAGTTTCATAGTCATAACTGAAATACTTAACTCAGTAGATATTCAATATATGATGAAGGAATGAATGACAGCGTATACATATTCTCTTTCCTGCTGGTTCCTAGCATCTTAAGATTTACATTTGGCAATCATACATTCAAACATAGACGTTTATTTTAGTGACTAAGCATATTAAAAGCTGGAATACATAACACTTCTATAAATAGAAAAAAAATACTGTCAGGTATAGATAAGGTATTACCTAGAAAAAAATGAAACCTAGTCATTGAATTAGCAGTTGAGAAAAACAAGTTTAAAGTCTCTTCTCATACATGTTTATTTCCAATCCAGGTTCCAACAAATACAAAAACAAACCCTCAAAAAACTGCTTAACTACAATAAAAAACGATTCATTTATTTTCTTAGCACACTGGATAAAAGTGCAAGAACTTCAGAGGGGTTTGGAGCCTAAGTTCCCTTGATAACTCCTCTAGCTATCACTAATGTGGGCTGTCCTTTGGCTCAGTTATTTCTAAAATTCCTCCAGGCAAATATTTTCTCTTTCTTTTCTCTACCTTCCCTCCCCATCTTAAAACCTAACACAGGTATGCAGCAGGCACTCAAAAATTGACTGCTGACTGAATGAAAACAGAAAAGATATGATTATTCTTGACAGGCTCCACTGTAGATAAACAAACCTGAAATGTCAATAAAATGTCTGTATCCAAATACTGTGTACCAACCACATGGGAAAGGTCTTAACATTTCAGTATTCCCAGGTGATCAGAAATAAACACTAAGTTTTCTGTTTCTACTTGAAATACTTATATCATGGATAGCTACAAGTTTAAGAGATCTGAATTTTCCCAAAGATATCTTTTATTCACTGTAGAAGAGTAAAGTCACATATTTAATTTTAATAAGAAACACACAAAAAATATGGGAGAAATCTGTTATCAGATTTTGGTTCTGTTCTCACTGTGACAAACCAAGCTGGCATGTGTACTATTTTAGTTAAAAGAAAGCTGTTAGAGGCACATCATGTTAGCCATGGACCTGAATCAATGGGCACAGAATATTTAGACCCCTAACCTTGGAAGGCAATTCAACTAACTTTGTGATAGAAGGAACCAAAGTCAGTGGATTGTGTCTAGGATTATCTAGAGCATCTTAGTTATGGTAAGAATAGATAGTTCACATTTTAAGTCTCTTTCTAGATAAGGTTGAAGACTTGTTTGGATCCAGAAACCTGTTATTACACTTGACTCATCCTAGAAAAATTCAAGCTTCAAACACTGCTAATCAGATGCAAACTTAACTTGGAATTTTTTTTGGTACAAACAATCACAGTGGTTGAATAACTTATACTGGAATGAATACTAAAGGTGAATATATAAACAATATT
Organism: Mellivora capensis; assembly: GCA_004024625.1. Lineage (NCBI taxonomy): Eukaryota > Metazoa > Chordata > Mammalia > Carnivora > Mustelidae > Mellivora > Mellivora capensis. Next base: position 62,081 of record PISX010005419.1, read on the forward strand.
CATGCATACATTCATGCCAGTGTATTCAATCTTGCTGGAAAGAGACCCCATCCAAACATATACTCCATGCATCAGGCATCTATTTATACTACTGCTGAGCAAGTTGTAACTTATTAAATATCAAACTTAATTAAACTGGCATGTATTTTAATTGTTTTCCAGCAGATGTTGAAATTTAATAGCTTTGTTCCTTTATTCCTGTTTCACTCTAAAACACTTATCACTATTTGAATTTGAGATTACATTTGCTGACAGTTCAGTTTTTTGGTGGAAGGAGACTGGTTTTAATTGGTACCAAGTTTCCTGCTGTTTCCTCTTTGTTATGGAAGGTCACCATGTCAAAAAAAAAAACAAAAAAAAACTCCACAAGAAACAAAAAACAAAACAAAACAAAAAACAGGAAGACACCAAAGAATAGAATTAATACTAAATTAATCCCAAACTTTGAGGTCAATTGGAAACACTGTCTACTCACCACTGTGTCCAACACACTCCTATTTTACTTTTTCATCTTATAAGCTAGTAAATAAAATTGAGCATGTTCAGCAACTTTTATATGATTGGGAAAGATTCAAGAAATATAAAAGGGTTAAGTAGTAAAATAAATATGTCCTAATTAGCTCTTTTAACTTGTTGCTCATAAAAAGAAATCAGGTCTTTCTGCATCCTTTATACTTCACTTAATGGTTAGATAAATAATTAGATGACAAAAATAAATGAAAAACACCTGAGTCTCCTAATTGGGGAAACTGATTCTTCAGAGGCCTTATCAGTAAAGCAGAGGAATATACTGAGCGGTCCTGCTCAGTTCTGGACAGTAGTTCACAAACTGAACAATCAATTGGCTCAATTTTTGTAGAAATATGTCCTACCAGTCCACCAAAACAAACAGCAGATGAAAATATTCTGATACATCAGAAGAATATGCTTTATTTATTCTACTAGTGCCTAACTGCATAATGAAAGTATTTTTAGCAAAATACCTTTAGCAGAAAAAGTTGTGTTAAGAGGGAAATAGCTGGGCTCTTTTCCCTTCTGCAACCATAGAAGCACACAGTTGCCATCATGACCAATCATCTTAGTTCCTTATGTTCCCTTAATACGGACGGTGAAACTAAAACAGGCCAAGAGAAACTAAACGAGCTCTCCACTTGTCTTTAACACTCCCTCGTCCTTCCTCCTTCAGCATACCAGAGGAACTACACAATACAGGACCTTGTTTAAAATTATTCTGGATGTACTTCAAATCATCCAGTTTTCTGCACATCCAGTTTTAGCTCTTTACTCCCCTTCTATGTAGTAAAAAGAGTTCTCATGCTTAAAGTTTTTGTGTTTGTGCTAAATCAATCTCTTGTGGAATTAGGCTTATTACCTAAACTAGAAACTCATAAGATAATCAATTTTTGCCATAATTTTCTTATGCATTTGCAGCATTCATTTCTAAGCTCTGAGATCCTGTTGAGAATCATATGAAAGCAACTAGTACCCTTTTCCTAGCAAAATTTATGTAAAATTTCCAGGGAGCTTATAGATTCCTATGAATTCATGCTTAGAATGTTTATGAGTTAAAGAGTTTAGATCTTCAGTTTCATCTGAAGAGTTCAACTTAAATTAGAAACGTTAAAAAAAAAAAAGTTTACTCCAAAACCTGTTTCATAAGATTTGGCTTATTTCTGTCCTCGTGAGACTGGTTGATAATTTATTCTTTCTTCTTAAAAGCCTGCTTTCTATTTTGAATTTCCTTGAAAGCAGCATCCAATATTAAATCCATTTGAGGAGCTAATTTTCATCATGTTCATGAACAAAATTAGGCTGGAGGACTTGTAGAGAAGTGGTAACATAAGAACAGACATCCCAGCCCTCTTCCAGTGAATCACTGAAATAATCAAAAAAGAAAAATTTGAAAATATCCCACATCAGCACTAAAATACCAGGAATCAGTGCCAGCTGAAAGAAAGTTTGAGGAATTTATGGATAAATTGCATATGAATCCATATTAAGGGACAACGCTGAGTCTAATATCATAGTCCCTCTTCCTGAGCCAGTTGTGGAAAATAAAGAAAACCCTATCTGACTGCCCCATTCCCCTTATTGTAAGGAGAGAGGGTAGGGGGAGGAAGGGGAGGAAGGGAAGGAATGGGAGGGGAGGGAAGGGAAGAAAGGAAGAAAGAGGGAGGAAAGACGGAGGGAAATCAGACAAAACCAATTTATGAACCTGGACTAGAGCCCACAACAAGTGAAAGAGAAATACAAAGACAGACTGAGGGGTGGGGGGGACCTGATCTCTTAAGCAATAGTTTCAACAAATAGAAAAAGTAATAATGTTCTAAGTGTCCCAGTAAAAGAATGTTTTGAATAGTCTAAGGTACTCTCACATTTTTGTGGTAGTAGGTGAATCAGCCCCGCTTCAAGGATGCATGAGTAAGTAGGGAGAGCAAACCCAGAATGATACCTATGAAAAAAAAAACCCAGAACTTCAACTAAAAGAAAAATAATTAACATATTACTGAACAGTAGTAGAAGAGCATGCTTTCAGAAATGATTTGCTTAGTGTTCTAGAAATAAACTGTAGATCTCCTGTGCCTTGTCCTGCCAAGCGAAGTTTTCACAGGTACTTTTTAAAACAGCAGATGGATGGCTAAATTGGAGAAGAGACTGAAATTAAGAAGTTAAGGAAAATAGAACCAGTTATAATTCTACAGCAAAATATAAAACAGAATCAAAAGAAGAAAAAAAAATTGAGTTCATGCTGCAAAAAAGTCCATCAAGTAGAGAAAAAGCTGAACAGGTTTTTGTTTTTCTTTTTCTAAATAACTTTTTATTCCAAGAAGAAATGAAACTTTATTTTTTTTTAAGATTTTATTTATTTATTTGACAGACAGAGATCACAAGTAGGCAGAGAGGCAGGCAGAGAGAGAGGAGGAAGCAGGCTCCCTGCTGAGCTGAGAGCCCGATGTGGGGCTCGATCCCAGAACCCTGGGATCATGACCTGAGCCGAAGGCAGAGGCTTTAACCCATTGAGCCACCCAGGCGCCCTGACAACTTTATTTTTTTAATGAAAACTTCAGAAGAAAGGATTTCTGAGAAACAGGTAATGAATATAGTGCATCTTGAAATGCATGAGCAGAGTCTGAATTATAACCACAGCCTTAAAATCTTTTACAAAACAAAATAGAATAAAAATAAATGACATACAAGCATTCTAACCCAATAATTTAGGAAAATAAAACAAAATAAACTTAAGCAAAGGAAAGTAATTAAGAGAATTAATTAATAACAAAAACATATATAGTAGGTTCCATGAATAAATCCAAGAGCAGATTTAAAAAAAAATATTTTATTTATTTGTCAGAGAGAGAGAGAGAGTAAGCACAAGCAGGGGGAGCAGCAGGCAGAGCAGGCAGAGGGAAAAGCAGACTCCCTGCTGAGCAGGAAACCCAGATGCAGGGCTCCATTCCATGACCCTGGGATCATGACCTGAGCCAAAGGCCGACACTTAACCAACTGAGCTTCCAGGCATCCCCCACTGTATTTCTTTGAAAACAATACAGTGGACAGAAAAATCACTAAGGCAATAAGAAAACACACACACACACACACACACACACACTAGTGTAGACAGAGGTGCTATAAATACAGATCTAGAGAATATTAAAAAATAAAATGCTATACACTTTCAATGAACAAATTAGAAAACCTAGATAGACAGAATGGTGGCATAGGGAAATATACACTGCTAAAATAAGCTCAAAAGAGGTATAACGCCTAAATAAATTTATACCTTTGGACCATAATCTTTAAACTTTTCAAATTATTATCTGACAATTAGTTCCAGAGCTCAAATGTTCTCACAGACTCTCTTTCAATTTTCCAAGAAATATGTAACTCTAATGCTAAAGAAGAGATTATACTAAAGATTTTTCTCTAAGTAAATTATTCTGAATAACTAAGGATACTTTTTTCTATCAAATGTATACCTATTACATGGTTTCTGTATTTTTAGGCAATAGTAGCCCATTATTCATTTGAGTATTTATTAAGTGCCTGGTATGTATGAAGGATTCAAGATTCTTGTCCCTGAGGAAGACAGGTTCTTGAAACATCATAAGGAAATAGTGTTATTAGTTTTCTACTAGATTTTTACAAACATGCTTTGGAGACATAGAAAAGAAAGGGGCTAAATTTGCTTCAGGGGTTGGGGAAGACTTCAGAGAGGTGTGTATCTCTTACTACAATTAAAACTTACTCAAATCTTGTCTAAGACATTTCCTCAACATCCTTAATCATGCCTCTTTTTGGTATTTCTTAGTGCTCGGCAGCACCACTACTGTACTTAGGAGTTCAGCAGGTATGTTTCCCAGAGCCAGGCACTCCTTTCTGTGTGATGAAGTGTGCCAGTAAATATATACAAGGACCTTTCTCTGACACATGCACATTCAATTCCCAACCGTTTACAGTACTGTTTAGGATTTTAAGCAGTTAGAAACAAGATTATTTTCCAGTAAATCCATAGTTGAAAACCATCTCCCACCACATCCTTTTCCAACTCTCTTTTGTTCTAGAAGATGTCTGCATTTACTAAATTTTCATTTTGCCTGCTATAGTTAACAGCCACTCCATCTCTTCACAATAAAATCTTTATGGGCTAAATGGGTGCTGGGTATTAAGGAGAGCACTTGTTGTGATGAAAACTGGGTGTTATATGTAAGTGATGAATCACTAAATTCTATTCCTGAAACCACTATTACCCTATATGTTAACTAACGACAATGTAAATAAAAAATTGATACAAAAATATTTATGGTGCGAATATAGTAACCACTCTTTTGTTGTCAGTAATCCTATTACAAAACTATAGAACCTAAAGGATGGTACTTGCCCTTCAATAAAAATTACAAGAACTGAAGGAAAAGAAAAAGAAAAGAAAAGAGAGAGAAACACACAAGCTTCATTATAAAAAGTAAGTAGAAATATGGTTCAAAAGAAGGGCTTAATGTGGCCATGATTTATTGATTAAAGTTATGATGTTACTAAACTGTCATTCAGAAGAGGACACAAAAGTCCATTGCCTTTAAGGAATATAGAATTTCAGAGAAGAAAAACAATCACTAAGATATTTGAGAACAATGGGTAATTAGAAAAGTGCTTCCTTTAATAATTTCTTTAATAACAATGTATCAGTTTATGAAAAAGATTAAAAAGAAAAACTATGAATAATAGATTTTTAAGATAGAGGTTGTATGGAGCAGTGGGTAGAAAGCATTCAGAGGATCTGAGAGGCAGGCCCAGTGCCACCAGTAATTCACCGCTCCACCGGAAGCAGTCACTTTACCTCTCAGAAGACTCAGGCTTCTTAACGGCAAGGATCAGGAAAAACAGAATTAATTTGATTTTCATATTACTTTTAGCATCATCAATTCATTAAGATTAACACGGGTTATTTATCCAGTTTTTGCAATCCTCTGTAGTAATAAAGTTTGAAGTGTGTGTGTGTGTACTCATTCATTTATTTGTCTGGTAACTAGTGCATTGGACACATATCTTTGTTCACAATATGTCAAGGATTGAAGCTGGGGGACAGGTGTTATCTCAGCAAACATGCAGCATTTCTCATGGTCACACAAATCTGAAGGGGAAGAGCTGATAATATACAGATTTTGGATGAAGGTGTCCTGTTAATAGTACCTTATTTAACTATATTGGCAGGGATTCAACTCTACTCCTGACTTGGAGGTGACCTTCTGTTGCTTTATACTTGGCTTCACGTAATCCATGATTAGTAGTCCTGAAACCCCCTCAGTAAAATTAATTTTTTTTAAAAGCTCATATATAAGCTCTTATATCCATTTACTAAAGTGCCCAGTTTAAATGTTATCAACTGGTAATTTTATTTACAGAAAGCTATTAAACACTGAAATGGGAACAGAAATTAGGATAGCATTACCTATCACTTTTAAATCCTTTTTTTTTTGTTTTACATCTGTTGTACTGATTATGAATGTATGAAAATATACTTACACTTTCCATAAAATTGTTTTTTTTTAAGATTTTATTTATTTATTTGACAGACAGAGATCACAAGTAGGCAGAGAGGCAGGCAGAGAGAGGAGGAAGCAGGCTCCCTGCTGAGCAGAGAGCCTGATACAGGGCTCAATCCCAGTACTCTCATGACCTGAGCTGAAGGCAGAGGCTTTAAACCACTGAGCCACCCAGGTACCCCTCCATAAAACTGTTAAGAAATCCCTTGCATTAAACAAGAGAGCAAATAATGTAAGTCTGAATCACTTCAATAGGAAAAGATTCCTTCTCCATTATGTATTTGGGGAAAGTGGCGCCTTTTTTGAAGAAGTGATTTTGTTTTAAAGAGCAATTCATCCAACTTTTTAAAATATATCACATGTAATGTTTCCAAAGTATATTTGTGATTTGCAAGTACTTAAATGATTCAGTTGAATAACTGAATTTAAAGGAAATTCTTGTCAATCTTCCACGGTTAGAAGGATTCAGCAACAGGTCTTTCAATCACAGTATTATCAAGTATCTCAAGACATAATTACCTCAGAAACATAAAACACAACAAAAGCACCCCAGTGAAGTCAACCTTCTTTCTCATTTTGATTAAGAGTATAACCTAGTTATTTTAAAATATGTGTGTGTGTGTGTGTGTGTGTGTGTGTATTCATATCAGACAGACAAAAAGCAGTGTTTTCAGAAAGGGAGGAAAATGAAAAACAGTTAAAAAGTAGAAGGGAGTAAATGAGTATTAAATAAAAAGGTAATTAGATAGTGGTTAAGTGAACATATAGAGAATAGAGAATTAGCAGATTTTTTTATACATAAATATACCTTTTCCTATGTTGACAAAATAAAACTCTTGAAGGAATTTTTCCAAATAGAAATAATGAATGAACTGAGGCTTAGGGAAACAATCATGAAGTATAAAGCTTATATATATCAGTTCTAATATCCTCTAAAAACAAATCACTGTTTTTTTTAAGATTTTATTTATTTATTTGACAGAGATCACAAGTACACAGAGAGGCAAGCAGAGAAGGGGGGAAAGCAGGCTCCCTGCTGAGCAGAGAGCCAGATGCGGGGCTTGATCCCAGGACCCTGAGATCATGATCTGAGCCGAAGGCAGAGGCTTAACCCACTGAGCCACCCAGGTGCACCCAAATCACAGTTCTTCATATCAATGCCAGTTGTGCTTGTATCATTCCAACCCTCATATTCTAATCTGACTTAGACCAAACATTCTCAGGTTTCTATGATTTGTTATCAGGTATATTACCTGCTCTTCCTGATAAATTGGTTATATGGAAAATAAGATGAAAAATGCATTTTATGCACAACCAATGGAACATCTCTAAGTAAAGGCAAAAGGAACCACACATTCAGAACTGAGAAAGTTGCTTGGACATGTTCAAACCTACTTTCTAGTACATCCTTAGGTTCATGATTCATCACTGTGTCCAACTCACTGAACAAATTCCTTAAAATGACTCCAGTAAGGCCTTACCAATCCTGTATCTGCCCTTTGTTTAGGGAAGGAGGACATGGTGCAGGTGAGGGGTGAACAGAGTACATCTCATCCTTCTCCAGCTGTCTCCAGTCTGTGGGAGCCATCTATTATGCTGCTAGTTATAAATACAAACCTAACTTTTAACATTTTAAAAGTATGGTGTTATATCAAGAAAGTAGATCCTTTTCTCCTATAAAGTAAGATATCTGATGCCTCCATTTTCCAGAGGAGAAAGTTAAGAATAGAGAAGATGGAGGACATAACAAGTAGGAAGTCTTCTAAATTTTAAGTAAGATTTTAATTAAAAACATATGACTTGTTCTCTTAACGATTATCCACTTAAAAAAAGAAATTATATCAACATTTAAATCAGTAATAACAAATAAGTCATCTTTACCAAATTTATAGAGGAAATGAGAAGAGTGTGTGTGTTTATAAACAATACATGGAATGGAAATAAACATATATTTGCATTGGCTTAAAAGAGAAACTAAAAATAACAAAATGGAATTTAATAATAAATTAAATGTTAAAATCTTTAACACTGGGGTGCCTGGGTGGCTCAGCTGGTTAAGCATCTGCCTTTGGCTCAGGTCATGATCCCAGGGTTCTGGAGTTGAGCCCTGCCTCTGGGTCCCTGCTTAGCTGGGAGCCTGCTTCTCCCTCTCCCTCTACCTTTCCTCCTGCTTGTGCTCTATCACTCTCTCTATCAAATAAATATATAAAATCTTTAAAATCTTCAACAATGATTTATATAATCACAGTAGCAAATTAAAGATGGAAGAGATCTGGTTTATCAGCTGCTTGTGTAGAAAAAAAAAGTATGCTGCCACTTGAGTGTGAGGAAATGGCAAGTACTCGCAGGCAAGGAAGCTACTGTGCCCCAGGACTACAGTGACCAGTGACCAGACAACTAGATCTGAAAGTAGGCACTTTATGATAAATCCCAGTTGTATGACCCATGTAATGAAGAGAAGTATCTTCTACATCACTAATAAAAACTACAATTTTTAAAAAATATTTTGATATTAAGTCATCCTCCTTCCATCACTCGGTCAGAAATTGTTAAATACTTAACTATATGCTAGACATTCATTCAGATATGCTTTACTACTTTGCTACTCCAGGAAAACTTGCTAGTGGAATAAGCATCAAAGTAATCTCAATTTTTAAAATGTCTAAAAAAGTGACCCATCTTTGAAATGAGAAGGGGACAACTAAAGTACAAATTTAACAAAGAAAACTACTACATTATACCTTAAGAAAGTATGAAATTGCACAAGAGAAATAAAAACCTTTTCTTTTTTGAAGATTTTTAATTTATTATTTGACAGAGAGAGATAAGGTGAGAGGCAACATAAGGAAGGGAAGTGGGAGAGGGAGAAGCAGGTTTCCCTCTGAGCAAGGAATCAGATCCCAGGATTCTGGGATCATGACCTGCACAGACGTTTATGGACTGAGCCACCGCGGTGCCCGGAAATAAAACCTCTTTTTGAGAACACCTGGTTTTGTACTTTCAGTATATATGACAAAAAGTTATCCATTTGTTTTGTTCTAAGTGAAATACATTTAATATATTCAAATGTTCAATGCTGCATTTTAATCGAGAAGTTTACTTACTCTCTTCTAGGACTTCTCATAATCTAGAAAAGCTGTGGATTCTAATAATCACTTTACTATTTGGTTAGGGAACCTGGAGCTCAGAAATATTTCCAAAAATGCTCTCTAGAGATCCAGCATATTGATAGAGCCCTGCAAGGTTGCACACATTTCCAGCTATGCCCTCTTAATACCATAAAGCACCCGGACAACAATGCCAAACATATGGCTTCCCAAAGAGCCTATGTTCTGAAGTACACTGATCGCCTTTCTCCTCCTCCCTGAGACTAAAAAACAGAACAAAACAAAAACTGCTAGAGAACACTATCTATCATCAACTAAACTTTCTGGTATTTTCAAACCATTTTCCAAATTCACGTTTTGCTAAACAGGTCTTGAGTATTATTCATTAAAATTATCATCCAGTAGACATTAAATATCATCTACAGCACCTTTCAAATCTCTCTTCCTGCAGTGAAGCATTTATGTTTATCAATACTACTGGAATTAGAACACTGAATACATCCCTAAAGTCTCCCAAAAGAGCCAACAAAAGCACAAATTCCAGTGGCAATAAATTTAATTTGGGTAGGATACTGCAGGAACAAAACATTTCAGTAGCAAATGTTACTTATACACGTGTTAGTTACAACTGAGTATGTGTGGGGTTCAAGCTCTGAAATAACGTTAACTTTGTATATGATACTGCTATGCCTGGACACCTGAAGTTCCAACTACTCATCTTCCACAGTTCTTACCTCCCCCCACTTCCATCCCCAAATGGGACAGGTGTTTTATCTATTTTAATAAGGAGTAGAGAGGACAAAGAAAAAAAATAAAAGATATGAAAAAAACCACAAAGTGAATTGTTTTGAGAGTGGCATTGAATGCCTACTGTGTAGCCAGATGCTGTGCAAAATACTAGGAATAAGAAGATGAGACATGGCCTTTGCCTTAGGGATTTGAGTTTGTAGAGAAACAGGTACATGTGACTACAGTAAGTGTGGGGTTTGAGGAACAAGAGTGTCAAAAAAATGAGGCCTTGCTGATGAGAAACCTGAGCTGGGTCTTTATGGAAAAGGCAGAGGCAAGAAATAGCCAGTACAAAGGCCTGAATGTGTGAAATATGTTAGGTTCAAGACCTATAAAGAGTTAGGAATAATTACCTCGTAGAATCTGAGGGACAATATGGTGACCTGGAAGTTGAAGAGTAATTAAGAGCCAGATAGGGATATCAAGCATACAGTTTGATATGTTTTCTGTAGGCCAATGGTTTTCTAAACTGAGGACTTTAGGTATCAAGGGTTCATAGAATTGTTCAGAGCCACATTGGTTAAAGAGGGGTTAACAGGTGACCCTAAGAGTTGCCACATTGCATCTATTTCTGCACTGACCAGAGGAACTCCATTGTAATTGTAAAAATTTTGTGGGGTGGGGAGGGGGAAGCTTCTACTGCTTTAGCAAAGTTTTACAATGGGTATTCACCAAAGCATATTAAGAAGGAGAATACATGGTTAGATTTGCATTTAAGAGTAAGCACACTGGGACACTTTCAATTGACCAACAGGAAAAAGAAAAGAATACCAGAGGGAACAATTAAAAAATAATTCATGGAAAAGATGAGAAAATTCTGAAGAGAGGCAATATGGATAAGCTGGATTTGAGAATATGAGTGGAAAAGAGAAGCAGAAGTTCGTGCCCAGGGAGTTCAATAGTCTCAATAAAGTAGGAAGCAAGCTGGCTAGGAGGATTTAAGAAAGCACATGTGTGTACACATGTGTAAGTATGGAGGAGGATTCAAGATCTGGAGAAGATGGCCAAGATTTTTTGTTTGTTTCTTAAAGTCCCTCTAAGACTCCTAGGAAAACTCAAGGACTATATATGCCTTTAGGAATTACAAAAGTGCAATAAACATATACAATGTAAACTAAATGGTCACAGATTATCCAAGAAACCCATTAGTTATTCTCCCAATCTTCTCAACAGTAAAAAAGCCAAGATAACGCACTACAGTAGTCCCTACCCCCTGCCCCACTTGGTTTTGCTTTCTGCAATTTTGGTCATCTGTGGTCATCCACCATCCAGAAGCAGATGATCCTCTTTCTGACACATGGTCAGAAGGTGCTATGTCACACTGCCTAGGCCATTCATCTCACTTCATTTCATCATGTAGGCATTTTATCTTCTCACATCGTTATTTTATTTTATTTTAAAGATTTTATTTATTTATTTGACAGAGATCACAAGTAGGCAGAGAGGCAGGCAGAGAGGCAGGCAGAGAGAGAGAGGGGGAAGCAGGCTCCCCACCGAGCAGAGAGCCTGATGTGGGGCTTGATCCCAGGACCCTGGGATCATGACCTGAGCCAAAGGCAGAGGCTTAACCCACTGAGCCACCCAGGCGCCCCTCACATCGTTATTTTAAAAAGAGGTATTTTGATGGAGAGGAAAGAGAAAAGGTGAGAGAGAGGGCACATTTATGGAACTTTTATTAGAGTATATTGTTACAGTTGTTCTGTTTTTAGTTATTGTTCTTAACCTTCTCCTGTGTCTGTGAGTTAAACTTCATCACAGGTATGCATGTATAGGGGGAAAAAACAGAGTATATATAGGGTACTATCCACAGTTTCAGGCATCCACTGGGCATCTTGGAACATCCCTCCTCCACTCCTTCGTAAGGGGAGACTATATTGACTACATTATTTCACATTTTGAGAAAAAGCTTTGGTCAGATAACACCTGTAATAGTGGGTAAACATTTCTAATGCCTTCATTTGCATTACAACTTTCTTTCAGAATATAAAGTGTTTTCATCAGACTTTCATTTCTGCTTAAAATATCCTGTGAGATCAATGGAGACTACTGATACTTCACTGTTTGATAGGGAAACTGAAACAAGAATGGTGAAAATAGTTTTCACAGTGTGTAATCTATTTTAGCATGGCTTACCTATTCTAAACTCATAGTATAGGTCACAGGTGGATAGGCATTAATGCCAAAAAAAATGCTACAATGTTATTTGTGAATTCAAGGATTGCCAAAGTTCTCAGCAGAATCCCTTGAGAATGTCAATAGTCTTCTATAACTCAGTCTCTTGGGGCATAGAGACAATGAGACCAATCTGGGCCTTAAAATATACACAAGATACAGCTTTCATACAGTTCAGCCATCACTTGTAGCATAATGTAGCATATGTAATGGAGAGAGTAAAGAAACATAAAGAAAGATCTGTAGCACCACTGTAAATGAAAAAGTAAACATTTTCCTCTTTTAAATACACTTCTGCACACTGCTAAATAATTACATTTTATTAAAAGAAGAAAACATTTAGTAACAGATGGGTAGGAGGATAATAGTTTGAAGAGTACTGCATCAGATGATGTCTAGGATCTATTTTTGTTTTAAAGTCCTGTGACAAAGGATAAATCAATCGGGTTTGTTAGAATAATGATGATGGAATTTAGTTCATAAGACGGGTCTGCAAGGAAAGGACATTTGGAGTCTTCATTTTAAAGTCTACGTGGTGATTTAAATTTGAGATAAGAAAAGCCATTTTTCTTCTGAAAGACAAACAGAAAAAATACAATACTAGAAATAACTGTTCTGTCTCAAACTATTGATGAAATAGAAGGATGACTTATTCTTTAATCAGGATATATCAACAATGACAGGTGGGAGAAAATGACTAAGGCAAGAAGAGTGAAGCTTGTAAATGACTAAGGTCTGGTTCATGAGAAAGGGTGAGAATGTACATAATAATTAGAAGAATGGCTACAAGAGAGTTCTAAAGGGCAAATCCAAATCTTCTCTTTTCTCCACAAACAAGAAGCAAAATACAAAGCACTAACACTTCCTACAGATGACATGGAGGGGCAGTAGGTCTCAATAAGGACACCTGGGGGTAGAACAGGTTTTGCCAATAGCTAATGACATGACCTTTAGGAAGTCATGTATTAGGTCTGGGTACCCTTTAGTCTGCCATAAAATTAGCCAATTGGACGAAGGTGATGTCTAATGGCCCATTTTTGGGCAATACTTTTATGATTCTCTGTTATTCCAACCTGGTGTAAAAGGGCAATACTTTTATGATTCTCTGTTATTCCAACCTGGTGTAAAAATACAACGTTTTGATAGGCATATTCTCTTACAATTTTTGTACTAGGTTAATAATTACTTAGATTTCAATGCACAGTGAAAAATTTCTCTTAGCAACTCAATTCACCCTGTCAAACACTACATGAACTTTATCCTTAGTGGTCTTAAGGATATCTACCCTGCATTGTCTCACCTCCATCACCATGAATTCAAACTCATGATATGCCCCTACTTCCCTATTTTCTTTAATTCCAACACTTAATTGGTCATTTAAAACCTGAAAACTTTTGCTCTTATCTTCTATTTGCAATTAGTGAATAAATCCTCTGAATTTTCCCTATCAAATCTTTCTTTTTCAATCTTACTTCTAACATCATAATCCATGTTCTCAACTTCAATCCTAAATCACTTAAACCACTTCCTCCATCTCCATACTCTCCTAAACTTGTCAAAGTAATAGTATTGCTAATAACCTGAATGCATCTCTTTAAAGACTCACCTGCTTCCATTGTTCCTCAGTATTTGTATGATGGCATGGAATCATCGTTAGCCTGGCCTAAGAGCTTTACAAAATTTGGCCTTGCCTGCTTTTCTATCTTCTCTCCCACCACCTGCCATCCCTACACAAGGCAGCCTCCCTTTGCCTACCCCCCTCGCCCTTTGCCTTGCCCACATGCCCTCAACACCAACATCCTTATTTCTCTCCATCTCATGCTGTTTTTCTTCCACTTCTCCACTAGGATATCATTCCATTTGTTTTGTTGTTGTTGTCGTTATTGCTTTTATGGCTGACAGTGTAAAGACTATGGAACTGTAATATATAAAAATTAACTTTAATTAGAACTTTTTCTTGGAGATTTTCTCTCAGTGTTATTGAGGTATAATTGACCAATAAAGCTGTAAGATATTTAAAGTGCACAATGTGATGATTTGCTCTCCCTAGAAATCATGAAAGGATTCCCCCACCAAGTTAATGAACATATTCATCACCTCACATTTTTATCATTCTTTGTGCGTGTGAGAACACTTCCACTCTCTTAGCAAATTTCAATTACACAATATGGTGTTATCAACTACAGACACCATGCCATACATTTGATTTTCAGACCTTATGCATCTTTTATTTTTTAAAGATTTTATTTATTTATTGGACAGAGATCACAAGTAGGCAGAGAGGCAGGCAGGGAGAGAGGAGGAATGGGCTCCCTGCTGAGCAGAGAGCCTGATGTGGGACTTGATCCCAGAACCCTGAGATCATGACCTGAGCTGAAGGCAGAGGCTTTAACCCACTGAGCCACCCAGGTGCCCAGACCTTATGCATCTTATAACTGGAAGTCTGTACCCTTCTGCCAACTATCCAGTTTCTTCCTAGCCATCAAGATCCAGGCCACCATCTGCCATCTTCCTTTGCATCCCTTGAGAAATCCTTCTCTAACTGTTTTAGTCTAGATGGACCTTGCTATTCCTTGAACTTCCAAAGTTCTTATCTGTATCACTTTCTTTGGTATATGTGTACATATTTACAGATGGTATATGATTTAGCTGTATAAGATCCTCTGATTCTGTTTGAATCATTCTGTGAAAACTTTTCACACCTCTAGGTCTTTGTGGCATTTTCACCATATGACTTTATGGCGTATTTGCATATTTTTTTAGGTTTTTAATCAAAATTAATCTTCTCATGAGGTCTTTCTTGACTACTTTATATTTATTTATTTATTGGACTACTTTATTTTTAATTACTGCCTCACCATGCTTCCAATTTTCTTTTTCTGTCTTAAATTTTTTATGCTTAGCACTTCTTGGTATTTAATGGACTATACATTTTTATTTATTTATCTTCTTTATATCTGTCTGTCACTCTAGATTTTAAGCTAACCAAGTACAGAAACCTTTTTGCTTAGTAATGTACTCTGGTTCCTAAAGAGTACTTGGTACTTAATAGGCACTCAAGAAATAATCTTTGATTGAATTTATTGTTTAAAACCTCAAAACAACATTAATCATAGTAAAAATCATAATAATAAACAAATTCTAATAAAGATTTAGAATTCAGTTGTGCCAGGCCCTGTACATATTATCCATACATGTACATATATACCCATATAAGTATATAATCCCATTATTGTTACTTATGATCTATTTTCCTCCTTGACAAATAAAACAAGGCTTGAAGAGGTTAGATAATTTCACCACGAACACAAAGATAATAAATGTTATTAAAAACAAGTCCTAGGTTTATTTATCACTGAAAATATCTCTGAATTTGAGCTTATCCAACTGTAAAAAGTTAAATACAAAATAACATTCTTTTTTGGATATGAGGAAAGAACTCCTCTGGGAGTTACTTGTGAAATCATTCTTTCGGTCTCTCTCTCACAAACAGTTAATACTTTAATTTCTTCTTTCCTTGTTAGTGATTTCTCTTACATTTTCCCTAGACTTTACACTTCTTTCCTTACCTACACTTCATCTATAAGAAGAGAAAAATTCTGACTAATTTTATTGTAAAAATTCCATCTTCAAAATGCATCTCAGTTCTCATATAAAGGTCAAGTACAGAATGAGTAGCCACAGTCCTCACAGCAAGAGGTAAAGCATCCATTACGGGAGGAGGGGAAAAGCAAAGAATGCTTTATTCATAATTACCTAAGATTTTCCAGCATGAGAGGGGAAAGAGGAAGTCTATTTTCAGTGACAATGAATACTCTAAAAATATTAGCATGCAAGGGGAAAATTTTCATTCTGAGAGTTGGTAGTGCTGAGTTCTCTTTCCCTTACAGAGTGACTTAAAATTCCCAGGGTAGAGAGGTAATCTAGGCAGATGTTAGTTGCCTTACGTCTTGAAAATGGCAACATCTAGGAATCATGGGAGTTTAACTGAGGACACACTGGGAAGGATTTCTCAGGATCAGGTCAGTCCCTAAGAAGTATCAAGTGGCAGAGTGGATACTTCTATCCTCGGGCATCTAGTGAGGGCAGAGATTACAGCTACATAGACCTTTTAGAAGATCTGTTATGCTGAATGCATAAACAGAAGCTCAACTACCTGCTAAAAGAGTTACAGAAGGAAAAAAAAATAAAAAGACTTCTTTTTTTAATCTAACCTCCATTTTCTTTCCAACAATGCCTCCATAATTTTAATTGACTTGAAGTACAGGCAAAAGTATACATAGAATTCATTCTGGTGTCCATCTTGAATATTTTGGAAAACAATATCAGTTATCAGTTCCCCACTTCTGTTCATCTATATAAATGTTAATGGTCTGATAAATAACCCTTAGGTTGGGACACTCGTTAGTCTGTCAGTGAAGAGCATTTAGAACAAACTGATCTTTATTAACGTCAACTGTAGATGAAAAAAGTACTTGGCATCTCCCTGTCAGTACCTCTATTTATATTTTCAGAAAAAATCATGTGAAAAAATTACATAGGGTTTCCTGAAATCTGTCATTGTATACTTTAGTTCTCTGATGGTTCTATGGGGCTAATCATCATGAAAACTGGCTGCCTAGGCTCAGTAGGTGCTCTCACTTTTCTGATCAGCAAATAACCACAAATAATCACTTCTTTTTTCATCTTCAACAAATGAGACAAAGTGGCCACAAGTGAGATAAAAATGGAGAGGAGAAATACTGTGACAAGTGGTTACAGGTATCACATTTCTCCATGCTTATAGTTATAGTTACATGGCTCTGTTCTTTTTTGAAAAATTCAAAGACACTGAGAATCTGATGAAAATCTTCCTTTTCTCAAGAAAACAATGTAGATACACGTTCATCCATCCAACCATCCGGTTAGCACAGAACTCTGGGACATTTATAGATCTTAAGATCTAACCCATGTGCCCTAAGCATAGATAATTAAGGTATTTGAGAGAGTACAGAGTAATTTAGAGTTGAAAGTTAGAAGAAAAATTGACCATTAAATTAGGAATAAGTTTATACTTCTCGGAAACCAAGCACCAACTGTCCCCAACGTCTTACCAGCAGCTCTATCCCTTACTGCTCCTCCTGGATCATGGCCTGTTGGCTGCTGCTGAGCCCATCTCCTGCTTCCAAGTGTGGTAACTCAACAGGAGCAGGGGCAAAGTAGACAATCTTGAGAGGGTTTGATGATGATGTTGGCCAGCCTGGAAAAGACAAGAGTTTAAATATTTCTAAGTTAGCAAAAACGAACAAGACATACATCTGGTATGAAAACTATCATGTAAAGTTTAAAAGATTACAGATGCCCATAATTGGATATGTCCAACTACACCACTGACTGTTAAAAAAAACTCAGGGTTGGGGGATCATTCTCAAAGCAATGACAACTCCCAAATGCACCATAATATAACACTAATATTTGTAGAGAAAATTTTGCAATGCCCAAAGCTTCTCTGCCCAATCCTCATAGCTTGACAGTGATTATCAGTTAGTCTTGGGACCCACTGGGTCATATTACTTCATCTGTTAAATCCAGTGGATCTCAGCCTTGGTTGTAATAGTATTACCTGGGTGGGAAGCTGAGGCCTCATGCTCAGAGATTCTGATTTGTTGGGCTAAAAATGAAGCCTTATTCCCCAGGTAATTCTAGGTTGCAGCCAGGAATGAGAATTAAATTAAGGCCTTGTACTTGTTGAGATGCAGCACTAACTTAACTTATAAACAGCAGATGTTTATTCAGAATATACTATATCAAGACAATGTGCTAAGTGTGATGGTAAAGGTAGAACATTATAACATGTGGTCCCTGTGCTCAGGGACTTTAATTTAGTTCAAAAGATTGAATACAAATTTTAATCTGATCACCTAACAAGGCACATACTTAAAAAAAAATTATTACTATTGTTTAATTCCCTTTCTGCTGACCCTTCTTAGTATAGTAATCACTACACAATCAATTAAGATGTGTCCACTTGAAAATGCTTATTAATCACCCAACTGTTTCAACAAGGCATTTGATATGCTAGCAGACTGCAGAATTTGGTCAGCCTCAGTCATTACTTTCAAAAGTTACATTAGAATGAGATACAACCATCTCTCATTTCTTATTTGTGTTACTCCTGAAATCTCCTTGGGTCCACAACACATTTCCATGCCTAGACTTTGCTTTGGAAATTTACACCGATTACACGGCTTTGCCAAATCCAACCTCTCTACACTATGTGATACTTAGCATCCTTAATCCAATTTATCTAAGCATCCAAAGTTATAAGATTATTTACATAAACATTTTATGATTGCTGAATGTGTACCTGTAGTTCTTTTTATTTTATTTTTTTTATTATGTTCACTTAACCAGCATACAGTACATCATTAGCTGTATATTACACCCAGTGCTCATCATCACATGTGCCCTCCTTAATACCCATCACCTGATTCCTGGTTACCCCATCCCCAACCCCCCTCCCTTCTGTAACCCTTAGTTTGGTTCCCAGAGTCTAGAGTCTCTCATGGTTTGTCTCCCTCTCTGATTTCTTCCCATTCAGTTTTCCCTCCCTTCCCCTGTAGTTCTTTGTGCTATCCCTTATGTTCCATATATGAGTGAACCCATATGATAATTGTCTTTCTCTGCTTAATATAGTTCACTTAGCATAATCCCTTCCAGTTCCATCCATGACAAGACATATACTTTAAAATATAACCAAAGTAAGGCTTCACTAGTCAAAGATGTAGTGAGAATCTTGGGTGCTCAAAATGTAGAGATGACCATGAACTGAAGTAAGGAAGAAAGTTGAATGCATGACGAAAGTCTTCTGAGTCCCGAGGGCAGGATGAAAGTCAGAGAAAGACAGGAACAGGAAGAAAGCATTCTCAAAGACACAGTTGTTAGAATATGTGCAGCAAGTTGAGGGAGACTAAAGAGCCCATTCTGACTGATGGATTTCTGAAAAGGAGCATTAGAAGAATTTGGAGAGGGCAGATCTGAGCTGAATGTACAGACTAGCGAAAAATAGCTAAAGAAGTTAGGTCATTTTCTGAAATATCTGGAAATAGCATCTAGAATAGTATTGAGAGCTGCTGAAGGCTCATGTTCCAAGGGGTCTTAGAAAATTTACTGGGTTCTTAGTAAATGCCAGACACTGATAATGCTTGATGTATTACATTTGTTATCTCATTTAACACAAACATCTGGTGAGGTAGTTATTGTTATCCCTATTTTACAGAGTCACTTCATTTGAAGGGAGGTCACTTCATTTTCTCAAAGTTCTATAGCTAGAAATAGTAGGTCAAGACCAGACAACATGCTGTTTCTTTAGAAACACAGCATTGCCAGAGTTATGTACTCACACTTAGGGTTTTTAAAAATTGAGATATAATTCACACACCATAAAATTAATTATTTTAAAGTATACAATTCCGTGAGTTTCAGCCAAAAGGTTGTGCCATTATTGCCACTATGAAATTCCAGAAAAATTTAATCACTCCAAAAATAAATCCATTATCCAGTAGGAGTCAGTCCTCTTTCATCCCTCTTCCAGCTAACCACCCTTCTGTTTCTGTTAGAA
Organism: Mellivora capensis; assembly: GCA_004024625.1. Taxonomy (NCBI): domain Eukaryota; kingdom Metazoa; phylum Chordata; class Mammalia; order Carnivora; family Mustelidae; genus Mellivora; species Mellivora capensis. The sequence continues at coordinate 81,787 of PISX010005419.1, forward strand.
TGAGCATATGCTCATTCTAAATATTTCAAATAAGTGAAATCATGCAAAATTTGACTTTTTTGTGTCTGGTTTCTTTCACTTAGCATAGTGTTTTCAAGGTTCATCTATGTTTTGTTGTGAGTCAGTACTTCATTCCTTCTTATGACCAAGTAATATTCCACTGTATAGATAGAGCATACTTTATTCATGATGGATATCTGGATTATTTCTATTTTTTTAGCTATTATAAATAATGCTCCTATGAACATTCATTTACAAGTCTTTTAATATTGTGGTAAAATAGAGCAATAAAAAATTTAGCATCTTAACCATATTTTAAATGTAGAGTTCTATTCATTAAGCAGCAGTCTTATCGTTGTGCAATCATGACCAGCATCACCATCTAGGAATTTTTTATCTTCCCAAACTCAAACTCCACCACCATTAATCAATAACTCCCCAGTCTCCCCTCTCCCAAGCTCCTGGCAAATACAATTCTATTTTCAGTCTCTATGAATCTGACAATTCTAGGTATCTCATATAAACAGAATCATATAATATCTGTCCTTTTGTGTAGGACTTATTTCACTTAGCCCAATGTCTTCAGGATTTGTCCATGTTGTGGCACATGTCAGAATTTCCTCCCTTATAAAGGGTATTCCGTTACACGTACATATCACATTTTGTCTGTCTATTCATCTGTCGATGGACACTTGCATTGCTTCTATCTTTAGGCTATTGTGAATAATGCTGCTTTGGAAACGGGTATCCACTGTTTGTAAGTTTTGTGTGTACATACATTTTTAATTCTCTTGGGAGTGCAAATGCTGGGTCATACAATAATTCTGTATTTACCCTTTCAAGGAACTGCTAAACTGTTCTGCAAAGTGAATAGCTGTGCCATTTTACATTCCCATCAGCAGTGTATGAGGGTTCCAATTTTTCTTCATCCTCATCAACACTTGCTATTGCCTGACTTTTTTCTTTTTTTAAACCATTCTCACGGGTATGGAGTAGTAAAAGATTTAGCTGTTACAACTTATTACATTCAAGATACTGGCTTATTGCAGTAGTTCAGATATAAAGTGAGGAGTCTGAACAAGAGGGTGGCAGAGAAAATAAACTGATCAAGCAGGGAAATATTACTGATTGGGAAAGGAGTGGATTTTAGTAGTATTGTAGGTATAGGGAGAAAAAGAAAGAATTGTAGAAGTAAAGCTTTGAGCTTGGCTGCAAAGAAAAATAATGGTATTAATCAGAGATAATTCTAGAAAGAAAGTTGAAGTGACAAAATAAATTGTTGATGTGATGGACTTGAGAATCTATTTAATCCAATTAAATAAATATCAGATGGGAGGTCAGGGTTGGAGACAATAAAATATCTTATGCTCTTAGAAAGCATCAAAGAAGCATTGGTAAGACTAGAAGAGGGCTTTTGCCTGGACATGTTTAGTTTCCTTAAGGCTGGATTTACTTAGAGGCCAAACACTAAGGAATACAGAGCAACAGACTATACATTTGCCTTCCTGTTTTCTCTTAAAAATACTAATGTAAAACTTAAATAGTAAAATAATACATGCTTTACACTCAGAGGTTTATCAGAACTTGAGCTGTAAGTCCCTTGAGGTGGTATCAGATTTTTATCTATAGTTTGAGGCATTTGGGACAGCAGTGCCCTTGGTTCAGAATGGTGTGAGCAGGCTTAGTGGTACTGCCCTCTAAGGGCTGGCACAAGATCAAGAGGCCTACAGAAATGAATGTTGCTACAAGCAGTTATCTGGTTGGCTGAAAACCAGCTGGCAAACTATCAAGGAGAACATGAAGTTCCAGTTTTCTATGCCCCAAATAGCCCCCTTTAAAAAAAAAAAAAATCCCAACAACTAAGAATGTACACCCATAAGAGACCACAAGTCTATTGTTACAACACAGTTCCTTAATGGTCAATGATCCTGGCTTTGTTCAGTTTTGGAAAATTTCCAAAATAGTAACATTCAGAAATCAATGCAGTGACGACTCGCATACTTGGTTACCTGTTTTGAAAGAAAAGTTTAATACTATTTAGGATGCTATGGTAAAGATTCTCAAAGAAAATGCAAAACACTGTCAGTCAGCTTTCACACTGAGTTTTCCCTCTGACCTAATACACTGAGATTATACAAAAAAAAAATCACCCAGAAGGCACAAGAGAATAAACACAAAAGGTAACCGCTGAAGACAGAGGTTAAAATAAGAGCCATAGAGGAAAAAAAAAGTCTAAGAGGGAAAGCCAATGAATACATTTGAATGTTCCCACTCCCACACACATATCTACATTTTTAATTGAACGAAATAAACCTCAAGGTCAAAGTTGTAATCTTGCTGAGTATAATGTGGTTCCAAGACAGAGTTTTCTTTGTTTCCAAAATTAAAGTCTATTCTGGTATATTTAATCTACATCAACTACTCACTGCCATTGTTTTTAAAAGATAGTATCTATTTTCTATAATATTTTCCAGAATGTAGATGAAAAAAACAATGACAATAAAAATTGCTACAATTTATCGAATGCATGCTTAGTCATTTAATCTTCAAACTATTATATTCTCAGCCATGTCCCTTAGCACACACTTTGTAGGTGGCAGGCTGCTGGAGCTTATGCTCTTACCTACCACGCTTCACAATGTCACCAGCTGGTAAGAGATACAGTAAAGAAAACATTTCATTTTGGTGAAAGGTAAGCTATTCTATTTTTCAAACCCTAGAAGTAGACACTTTAATCTCAAAATCAAAATAAAATTTTCCTCCGTAAACCAGTTACTCTACCTATAAACATGCATGATATATAGAAATGTTTCTTTGGGGCCTTAAATACATTGTCCTTTCAACCACTGATCAAAAGTTATTAATACTTTCATCACAAACTATGTTGATCCTGCTGGGTCCAGTCCTTCCTTTCCTTTTTGTGCCTCTTGCCATCCTTTGCCATGTCTCTTCAAAGCTTCCAGCAATAGGTTCTTCCTTCTGTTGTGATGCTGCCTCAGCTGCTTCCCTGCTTGAAATGACCCTCCTCCAGGTCCAAATGGGGTCAGACCCGAGTTCACTGAACAGCAGGTTACTGACCTCAGCAGGATATGCCCATAAAATGGTTTTCCTCCTCCATCCCCCCTCCCCATAGCCTCTTCCCATGCACTTTTTCTGCAAGTAATGATCCCAACTGTATGGTGCCCGAAGGGAAGTGCTATTTCAGAATGTCAGCTTCTTGGCAGCAATGGCTATCCTGTTAATGCTTTTAAAAAATCACTACAGCAGTTAAAATTCTAAGAAGAAAACCGAAGGAAGTCCTCATGCATATTTACTCCCTGAACTTCCTAACAGAGACAAAGTGGTGACTCTGAGGAAAAATTCAGTAAGCATTTACGGAACAAATTCCACTAAGCTAAAAACAAATATATACCAAGCAAGGTTGTTCCTAATCAACACTTTTTATAGAACTACAACTGCCAAGCACAGTCAAAGTATTAGGCAGCAGTTGGAAATTGTTAGGCACAGCATTTCCACTGCAAAAAGAAATTATTTAAGAATCAAACACAGGAATGTAGAGGGACAGGTATAAAAGAACCCACATTAGAATAAAAATCAGAAAAAAAAACCCCATATACAAATTCTTACATCTGAAATGAAAACATTTCTATGACATTCTGGTACTTGCTAATACTTGACCTCTTTGGTCAGAGAACAGACTATAATAAACAGATAGAGGTGTGCCCCATATCTTAATTCTAAAAAGCCAGCAGAAGATACGGTTTATTCTTTATCCACTAAAATAGGAAATACAATTTTCGAAAACAGAATTGCCATTCCTAGTTTCCAAGCATTTGGGGCATTCTGTCTAGAAATTCCAGAAATTCCAGTAGTGAAGAGAGGAAAGAGGTAAAGAAAAGAGTGTGTCCTTATTTTAATTGTTCATCTATCATTTCCTTTTTTCTTTACACAAGGGACTTTAGGAATTGGCCGCTGTATTTATATGGTTGGCTGCAGGACAATAATTCTACCAGGAGCTAGGTTGTAAACTGAATCTCAAAAGAAACTTCTCTCCCGTAACTCTCACAAACCCATAAACAAACTAAGAAAGTAGATAGGTGGAAGATAGAACCAAAGTATAGATCCATCTCAGGTTCTAATTCTGACATTAATCCTCCATAACTTCATGATCTTGAGCCAGTTACTTAAGGAAACTGGGGACAAGAGAAATCTATAAAATATTAAAGTGTATTACCTCTGTTCCAAATCAGGTTTGGGTTTTATGATTCTATGGTTTAGATACTGCCTAATTTGATAAGGGCAGAACAAATACAAATATAAAAAAAGGGTTATTGCAAAGTGAATAAGGTGTAAAAAATGAGCAAAATTATATTGGTAGAATTATCCAATTTAAAAACATTTATAGTATATTAAAACTTTATAATAAATAATTCTTAAATCATAATATTTAACTATATGTAATAGTCACAATGCTCACTATTGATTCCAAAGAAATTTTTACATGTAGATTCTATTCCAAGATATACAATGTATATTCTATTCCTTTAGATTTGGCGACTTCATGTTATAAAGTAACATAATGCATTTTTCAGAGTAATGAAGCCACTACCATGGTTCATTTAGAGTGAGCTGCTAATTACATCCATTTATAATGGCCACAAACTGAGGATCAATAACTTGGTAGACTCTAAGTGCTTTTTAAAAAGCTGTTTCAAATTTACGTTAACCTAGATACTTTTAAAATGAGTCCATTCTCCTTACTCTTTAGGAAAATTATTAGGTGTATATTAACCCCATCTTCCTATTTCTTTAGGGCAGATGGGAAGTAAAAGAATAAATTTTAAATCATTAATTATGATATAAATTACTCAAAAGCCCAAAGAACATCTTCATGTAAAAATGCTATAGTCTTATGGGGTATATGAGTTAAGGTTTAAAGCCATTACATCAATAACATCAATACAAACAGCAAAGGATCAATGAGAAAAATTCTAATGCTTGATGAGTTGGCAAGTTGTATAAAATAAAACTTTATACTATATATAAAATTGCCAAAATTTGATTTGTTACTATTTGTAAAAACCAATATTGCTTCAGTTATAATACTTCTGCATTTTGCATTCTAAAAATTTAAAAAAGGAAACTTCATTAAATTTTATTTCTAATAAAAAGGCAAAGAAAGGAGAATGAAAAATTCCACAAACTTCCCAAAGGTTCTAATTTTATTCTGTTCCTTAAAGTGTAATATTAAAGTGGAATAGTGTATTGAAAAGATTTCAGAACATATAGGAAAACTCTGAAGTTGCGCTTACCAGGACCGTTAAAGCAAATTATGCATTTTGCAAAACTGAAATGTCAAGAAGACGTAAAATACTCTATCATAAGATATTCTTAAAAACAGTTTAGTAAATATCAAGTTAAGACAAATAAATGATGATTCTCTTGCCATGGACATAAGTAGTAACAAAAATATTTTAACAGCTGGCATGTCAAAACATGGGTCATAGGATGAAGGAGGATCTAGAGGCCACCTACAGGCCACATATTACTATTTCACTTATAAGATTGGAGGGAGGTTCCAGGAGTCACGCAGAGGGGAGCTACAGAATCTTAAGAGAAGAATTCTCTGGCTACCCTGGAAATAGTTCTGTCACTATCAGCATAGCTACACCCATGTGTACCTGCTGCATATCAGCTCTGACTGTTTGTATAATTCTTAAATACAGGTTTAAAAAGCATTAAGCAATTGTTTAAGTCTTTGCAAATCTACTACTCGTTACTGGAGAAAATGTTAACTATTAATTTTGGCAGTAGCTACCAAGCAACATCATGAGGGAAGTTCAGGGGAAGGAATAAAAACTTAAGATGAAAGCTTTTTTTTTTTTAAATTTTCAAAATGAAACATAACAATTAAAAAAATAATGACATTATTACAATTTTTTAAAAATGAAAATATGAGGTTACACCTTCAAGTAATGACCAGGATGACAGAATTTAAATATTTTTCTCCCTAAATAAATAAGACCATTAGAATAAAAAGCTTCAATCACACTTAAGACTGGAGAATCATATAAATGGATGAGAAATCCAAATAGATACCTAAATAATAAAATTTTGACATGGTAGTTTTTCACCAAAATACTATGTTCATTGTAAGCTGGATTTTTGTATATTAAATGTCCTGGAGTTGGTATTCAACTATTGCTATTTAGCAGTTGATCTCTTAGGAACAAGCAAAATCATAATAAGGAAGAAACAGCATAATTTAAAAAAACATTTGGTGCAATGTTACAGAGATGTAGGGGGTGGTCTATATAGAATTGCACATTTAGAACGTGTTTTAAATCATTTTTTATTTGATAGATCTCCTAGATGGAATACATCAATATAAAGAGCAGGAATTTGTTGTTGTTTATTGTCCCCTTTTTGAAAGGGATTAAAATCACCTAGCAACCTCTATGTTGTAGAAACCAAAATAGAATAGTTGGTTGTCTACTACCAGTTCATCTAAAACAGAAGAATGCAAGCAAGTAGAAAAGCACCATGCCACACTATGGTGCTCTGACACATATTTTCCTCACATGACAAGGTAAAAATCATCAAGAAATGCCCAGGAAAAGAATATCCTATAAAAGCATATTAAGTCTAACTAAATTGAGAGCTTAAAAACCTTGACCACACAGTCAAGAGATACACATACACACACACTCCAAAAAATAACAAAAGACTTAACTAAGAGTATGTACATCATAGTTTAGAGAGGGGACTCAAAAATGGAAACTTTATTAAGGGCTTTAAAGTATTCTAGGTACAAACATATATGGGCATAATAATTTATTGAGGCAGATTTTATTTTTGAACTTAATTTTATAGAGGCAAACAAGGAATGATTGTTAAAGTAGGACAGGAGGTAGTTAGGGGAATCAACTTTAACACAGAGTAATAAATATGAGGATTTGAATTATAGAGATTTATAAAGGGACAATATCAATTAGAATGTGAAATGCTGTTTGTGACAATGGAACAGAGCAAGGTAAATGATAGAGCATATTAATATTTCAGAAAGGTTTTTAATTTTTTTGAGTGTCATATTCCAGAGTACAGGAAATAAGCTCTGCAATAAACATAACTTAGCTCCCTAGTAAAACAAAGAAACTATATATTTTAAAAGAAAAGAGCTTAATAATTTTAGGACATGTACACATATATTTTATAGTTGCAAATATATAAGGGCAGGAAAAAAAGCAGGTATGTCAGAATTTGTATTTTCCTCTATGTATTAATGACTGAGGTTTTGGACTGTGGGGCAACATTTTTAGATAGTGAAAGAATAAAATCATCATTTTTAAATCACCACTGAGCAAAGTAGAGTTTGGGGAAAAAAAGAGTCACTAACTTTGCCTTTAGAGAAAAATGTCTGGAAAAGCCCTTTGTGCCAAGTTGACACAGGTCCATAAGCCATGGACATCAATACTCAAATGTCTTGATTCCTCATTGGTTCTGAGTAGATGAGAAGGTAAATGAAAAATGGAACATCTAACTCCTTATACTTGGAGATGTTAAAGTGTTATTTCTATAGAGTGTCAACTCTCACCTGACCAGAAAGGCACACCTACTTTAACCCCCAAGAATGAACCAGTAAAGGAAGGGAAACAAACAAATGAATAACCATTCACACACACATGTTATTTCAGTGGCCATTAAAAACCAGATAATGCTGCAGACTAAAAACCGCTCTCCTTGTGAGAAAGATGAGTAATACTGCAGAACCTTAATAGTGGGATAAAATTACTCAGGTCTCACTAGGAATGCAGCTGCTTTACACTGCAGACAGTCTTATAGTGGGATGTCAGTCTTCCCTCCAGCAAGTGCCAATGAAATGACTTAACACTCCAGGTTTACGCCAGGTCAGCGTACACAGGTCATGTCCCAGAGCCATGAATGAAGTCATGCTTTATCAGAAAGCAGGTCAGAGGTGATATAAATCATGGAAGTGTAACAGTTGACTAAAAATAACTTTGTATTACAAGCTGTCATTTCCTTAATGAAGAAGATACACACCCTCCTTTTTTTTTTTTTTTTTTTTTGAGGTGTGTTTGAGGGGAGATCCTCACATAAAACTGAACAAATCTTTTCTCTTCAACACCATAAGAAAAGTCATGGAGTCTGTAGGTACATGAATTTGGCTGGTAGCCTTTGATGTACTAGAGGCACTGAATGAAGCCTCTTGAATTATGCCTATTAACTGCCTCTGGACATCCTATACCTCCACTTCCACTCACCTTTTCATGAAGGACCAGTGCTAACTGTTCACTGTAAGTAAGTTGATAGGTCAGTTAAGAAGGAAATTAGGTTATTTTTCCTTAACCTTAGGTTGGAAAACAGTGTCAAAAGAGGACTTGAGGGGCACCTGGGTGGCTCAGTGGGTTAAGCCTCTGCCTTCGGCTCAGGTCAGGTCTCAGGGTCCTGGGATCAAGCCCCGCATTGGGCTCTCTGCTCAGCGGGGAGCCTGCTTTCCCCCCTGTCTCTCTGCCTACTTGTGATCTCTGTCTGTCAAATAAACAAATAAAATATTTTTTAAAAAGGAGGATTTGAATGTACCCCCAGGGATAAAAATACTTTATATGTTTATAAAAAATAAAAAAATGTATTAAAAAAAAGGGAGGATTTGAATTGAAACATTACAACTACCCATAAGAAAGAGAAGAGATACTTGTATTGCCTAATTTCTTTTCTTTTTATAAATTTAGGGTTTTTTTTCAGGTTGCTTTGTATGTTTTTAATTAATAAACTTTATTTTTTAGAGCAGATTCAGGTTCGCTCTAAAATTTAGCAGAAAGTACACAGTTGTCACATACTTCTGTCCATGCACATATACAATCTCCCCCACTATCAACATCTCCCACTGGGGTGGGATGTTTGTTAACATGACACATCACTATCACCCAAAGTCCACAGGTGACATTAGGGCTTACTCTTGGTGTTGTGTATTCTGTGAGTTTTCACAGATGTATAATGACATGTATCCACCACTGTAGTAGATTACAGAATGGTTTCACTACCCTCAAAATCCTTTATACTCTGTCTATTCATCCCTTCTTAACCCCTCATCTATGAAAAATACTAATCTTTTTTGCTATCTTCACAATTTTTGCTCTTCCAGAATGTCATACAACTGGAATCAAACAGAATGGCTTATTTCACTTAATAATATGCATTTGAGTTTCTTTCACGTTTCTTTACGGCTTGGCAGGGTTTTTTTTTTTAAAGTGCTGAATAATATTCCATTGTCTGATGACTGAAGTATGTTTATCTGCTCACCTACTGAAGGGTAGTTCTGGCATTTACAAAGAAGGCTGCTATCAACACCATGTGCAGGTTTCTGTGTAGACATGAATTTCAATTCCTTTGGGTAAATATCAAGGAGGGCAATTGCTGACTGTATGGTAAGAATAAGTATAATTTTGTGAGAAACTGCTAAACTTTCTTCCAAAGTAGCTGTATCATTTTGGATCCCCACCAGCAAGGAATGGTGTCTGTTGCTGTACATCATTACCAGCATTTGGTGGGTCAGGTATATAGCACAATATCATTTTTATTTTAATTTGCAATTCCCTAATGACATATGATGTTAGTTATCTATCATATGCTTACTTGCATCTGTATCTCTCTCTCTCTTTTTTTTAAGACTTTATTTATTTATTTGACAGACAGAGACCACAGGTAGACAGAGAGGCAGGCAGAGAGAGGAAGGGAAGCAGGCTCCCTGCTGAGCAGAGAGCCCGATATGGGGCCTGATACCAGGACCCTGGGATCATGACCTGAGCTGAAGGCAGAGGCTTTAACCCACTGAGGCACCCAGGCACCCCTGTATATCTCCTTTGATGAGGTGTCTGTTCAGGTCTTTTGCCCATTTTAAAAATTAGGTTGCTCACTTTTTAAAGTTGTTTTGAGAATTTGAAGTGTTCTTTGTGTATTTTGGATAACAGTCCTTTTTTTAAAATTTTTATTAAATTATTTTATTTTATTTGACAGACTGAGATCACAAGTAGGCAGAGAGTCAGGCAGAGAGAGAGAGGAAAGAGTAAGCAGGCTCCCTGCTGAGCACAGAGTGGGATGTGGGGCCCAGGACCCTGGGATCATGACCTGAGCTGAAGGCAGAGGCTTAACCTACTGAGCCACCCAGGCGCCCCTGGATAACAGTCCTTTATCAGATGGGCCTTTTGCAAAAATTTCTCCTAGTCTGTGGTTTATATTGTCATTCTCTTGACATTGACTTAAGCAGAGGAGAATTTTTTTTTTCATTTTAAAGAAGTTCAGCTTAAAAATTATTACTTTCATGAATCATGTCATTGGTGTTGTATTGCCATACCTAAGCTCTTCTAGGTTTCCTCTTATGTCATCTCTAGGAGTTTTATAGTTTTACACTTTACATTTATGTCTATAATCCTTTTTGAGTTAATTTTTGTGAGAAGTTCAAGGTTTGTGACTAGATCCATGTTGTTGCATGTGGATGTCCAGCTGTTTCTGCACCATTTGTTTAAAGACTGTCTTTGCTCTACTGCATAGCCTTTAGTCTTTGTAAAAGATCAGTTGACTATATTTATGTGCATCTATTCATGGAGTCCCTATTCTGTTGAACTGATCTATTTTTCTACCCTTTCACCAGTACCACACTGTATTGATTGATGTAGCTTTACAGTGAGACTTGAAGTTTTGTCAGTCCTCCAACTTCATTCTTCTCCTTCAACATTGTGTTTGAATACTGGGTTTTCTTCTCTCCACATAAACTTCAGAATCCATTTGTTGATATTCGCAAATGCTGGGATTTTGATCAAAATTGTGTTGGATCTATAGATTAAGTTGGGAAGAACTGACATCTTGATAATATTGCATCCTTCTATTCATAAACATGGGGTATCTCTTTTTTTGGCATTTTTTTTTTATCAGAATGCTGTAGTTTTCCTCATATAGATCTTATACCTATTTTGTTAAATTTGTACCTAAGCATCTCATTTGGGGGGATACTAATGTAAATGGTAATGTGTTTTCAACTTCAAGTTCCACTTACTCATTGTTGATATATAGGAAAAGTGATTGACTTTTTATTTATTTATTTATTTGACAGAGATCACAAGTAGGCAGAGAGACAGGGAGGGGTGGGGTGGGGGAGAACTAGGCTCCCCACTGAGCAGGGAGCCCAATGCAGGGCTCAATCCCAGGACCCTGAGATCATTACCTGAGCCAAAGGCAGAGGGTTAACCCACTGAACCACTCAGGTGCCCCGTGATTGAGTTTTGTATATTAATGTTGTACTCTGAGACCTTGTTATAATTGTTTATTAGTTGCAGGAGATTTTTTTGTTGATTATCAGGTTTTCCACATAGACGATCATGTCACTTGGGAAGAATGATGGTTTTATTTCTTCTTTTCCGATTTATATACCTTTTATTTCTTCTTCTTGGCTTATTGCATTAGCTAGGATTTCCATTACTATGTTGAAAAGGAGTAGTGAGAGGGGACATCCTTGGCTTGTTCTTGATCTTAGCGGAAAAAATCTGAGTTTCTTACCATTAACCATGATGTTAGGTGTAGGCTTTTTTTAGATGCTCTTTATCAGGTTGAGGAAGTTCTCCTCTATTCTTAGTTTGCTGAGGTTTTATCATGGATAGGTGTTAGATTTTGTTAAATGCTTTTTTTTTGCATCCATGGATTTGACGATGTGGCTTTTCTTCTTCTAGATTGTTAGTGTGATCAATTCATTAACTGATTTTTGCATGTTGGACAAACCTTGCATACTTGAAACAAATCTAACTTGGTCATAGTATATGATTCTTTTAATCTATTGTGGGATTTGACTTGCTAATATTTTGTTGAGGATTTTTCCATCTGTGTTCATGAGAGATATTGTTCAATAGCTTTCTTTTAATAAATATGTTGTCTAGTTTGGGTATTAGGGTAATGCTGGTCTTAGAATGATTAGGAAATATTCTCTCTGCTTCTGTTCTCTGAAAGAGATTATAGAGAATTGGTATAATTTCTTCCTTAAATGTTTGGTAGAATTCACCAGTGAGGGGCACCTGGAAGCTCAGTCATTAAGCGTCTGCCTTTGACTCAGGTCATGATCCCAGGGTCCTCAGATGAAGCTCTGCATGGGGCTCCCTGCTCAGAGGGAAGCCTGCTTCTCCCTCTTCCACTCCCCCTGCTTGTGTTCCTGCTCTTGCTTTGTCTCTCTCTGTCAAGTAAATAAATAAAAATCTTAAAAAGAAAAAAAAAAGAATTCACCAGTGAACCCACACAGACCTGATGCTTTCTGTTTTGGAAGGTTATTAATGATCGATTAATTTCTTTAGTAAATAAAGGCCTATACAGATTTTCTAATTCTTCTTGTGTGAGTTTTGGCAGATTGCGCCCTTTCAAGGAATTGGTTCGTTTTATCTCAGTTACCAAATTTGTGCACATGGTCTTGTTCTTTTATTATCTTTTTAATGTTCATGGGATCTGTAGTGCTGCCCTCTTTCATTTCTAATATTAGTTACTTGTATCTTCTTTTTATCTTAGCTACCTGGCTAGAGGCTCATTGATTTTATTGGTTTTTTTAGAGGAACTAGCTTTGGTTTTGTTGGCTTTCTTTACTACTTATCTATTTTCATTTTCACTGATTTCTGCTCTAATTCTTAGGGTTTTGCTTGTTTGATTTTTTTTTTTTTTTTTGCTTATTTTGGATTTAATTTGCTCTTTTTCTAGTATTCTAAGATAGAAGCTTGGATTATTGATTTTAGAACTTATTTTCTAATATACGCATTCAAAACTATAAATTTCCCTCTAAGCACTATTTTCATTGCATCACACAAATTTTGACATTTTCATTTAGTTCAAAAATTTTTCAGATTTATAATAACTTTCATTGTGCCTTTAACACTGTTGTTGCAGGTCCTCAGACAGTGAAATCCTCTGATTGCAAGAAATTCACAAAAATTGAGTGAAGTAAGCAGACAGTGAAAACAAAAGTAGCACTGAAACTGCATGACCAATCAGTGTCAAGTAGCGTAGTTCAAAATATTTTTATATTTGTCTTGTGATTCCTTCCTTTATCCATGTGTTACGTACAAGTATGTTGTTAAATTAAATATTTGGGATTTACCAATGATCTTCCTGTTATTGATTTCTGGTTTAATTTCCTTGTGGTCTGAGAGCAGACATTATATAATTTCTATTCCTTTAACCTTGTTAAGGTGTGTTTTATAGCCCAAAATGTAGTCTATGTTAGTTAAATGCTCCATGGGAACCTGAATATGTAATCTTCTGTTGTTGGATAAAGTAGTCTACGGATGTCAATTATATTCAGTTGATTGATGGAGCTACTGAGTTCAACTATATTCTTACTGATTTTCTGCCTGCTGGATCAGTCCACTTCTGACAGAGGAGTGTTAAAGTCTTCAATTATAAGAGTGAATTCATCTATTTTTCCTTGCAGTTCTATCAGTTTCTGCCTCATGTATTTTGACACTGTTAGATGTATGCATGCTAAGGACTGTTATGTCTTCTTGGAGTACTGACTTCTTTATCATTAAGCCATGTTTTTCTTGTCTAATAACCTTCTTTGCTCTGAAATCTGCTGTTTGAAATTAATGTAGCTATCCCAGCTATCCTTTTGGATTAATGTTAACATGGTATATATTTCTCCATTTCCTTATTTAAAAAAAAAAAAGTTGTATTTATTTTAGAGAGATAGAGAGCATGAGAGTGGGGAAGGGCAGAGGGAGAGAGAGACTCCCAAGCAGACTCTATGCTGAGTGTGGAGCCCGACATGAGGCTTGATCACATGACCCCAACATCATGATGTGAGCCGAAATCAAGTCAGATGCTTAACCAACTGAGCCACCCGGCCACCACTCCATCTCTTTACTTTTAATCTATATGTCTTTATATTTAAGGTATCTTTTAGATAATATATAGTTGGGTCTTATTTTTTGATCCACTCATTTTTTTTTTAACTGGTGAATTAGACCACTGATACTTAAGGTGATTATTGGTACAGCTGAATTAATATCTGCCATATTTATTATTATTTTCTTAATTATTAACTTTCTTCTTTGTACCTATTTTTGTCTCCCACCTTTTTCTCCTTTTGTATTTTTTTTTTTTTTAAGATTTTCTTTGACAGAGAGAGAGAGAGATCACAAGTAGGCAGAGCAGCAGGCAGAGAGAGAAGGGAAAGCTGGCTCCCCGTTGAGCAAAAGAGCCTGATGTGGGGCTCGATCCCAGGACGCTGAGATCCTGACCTGAGCTGAAGGCAGAGGCTTTAATCCACTGAGCCACCCAGGTGCCCCTCTCCTTTTGTATTTTTAATTGAGCTTTTTATATATTTCCTTTTTTTCTTTTTTCTTAGCATGGTAGTTATATTTCTTCTTAAATCTTCTTTAGTGGTGCCCTAGAGTTTGCAATATACATTTACAACTAATCCAAGTTCACTTTCAAATAACACTATATCACTTCTTGGGTAGTGTGAGTACCTTATAATAACAAAATATTCCTAATTTCTCCTCTTGTCTCTGTATCATTGCTGTCATTTATTTCATTATACACTTAGTACATTGTTATTATGTTGAATAAACTAATTTTTGTTAGAATTAAAAGAAGAAACATTAAAGATTTTCTTTTACCTTCAGTTTTTGATTCTCCAACATTCTTCCTTTCTTTATGTAGATCCTAGTTTCGATCTATGTCATTCTATTTTTGCCTAAAGAGCTTTTTTAAACATTTCTTGTAAGGAAGGTTACTGTCAACAAATTCCCTCAATTTTTGTTTGTCTGAGAAAGTCTTTATTTCTTCTTCACTTTTGCAGGAAAATTTCACAGGGTATAGAATTCTAAGGTGGTTTGTTTAATTGTTTGTTTTGTTCTCTCAACACTTTGAATCTCCCTCCACTCCCTTCTTGCTTGTAATGGTGTCCCAGCAAAGGTCAAATGTAATCCTTATCTTTTTCCTCTATAGGTAAGGTGTTGTTTTCTTCCAGCTTATTTCAAGCGTTTATCTTCGATTTCAGAAGGTGGAATATGGTATGCCTACATGTAGTTTTTGTTTTTTGGTATTTATCCTACTTGGTATTTCCTGAACTTGCTGGATCAGTGGTTTGGTGTTCAATGTTAACCTGGGAAAATTTTCACTCATTACTGCTTTAAATATTGCTTCTATGCCTTTCTCTCTTCTCCTTCTGATAGTTCCATCATGTCTATATCACATCTTTTGTAATTATCCCACAATTCTTGGATATTATTTTTTCCCTGTTTTCGGTTTTAGAAGTTTCCAGTCATATTCTCAAGATCAGAGAGTCTTTCCTCAGTCATATCCAGTCTACAAATTAGTCCATCAAGGTATTTCTGTCACAGTATTTCTGATCTCTAGCATTTCTTTTTCTTTCTTAAAATTTCCATCTCTCTGCTTACATTATCCATCTATTCTTGCATCATGTCTACTTTTTTCATTAAAACCCTTCACACATTAATCACAGCTTTTTAAAAAAATTCCCAGTGTGATAGTTCCAACATTCTTGCCTTATTTAATTCTGGGTCTGATACTAGTTCAGTCTCTTTGAACAGTTTTTGCCTTTTAGTATACCTAGTAATTTTTTGCTTTAAGCTGGACAAGATGTACTGGGGAAAAGGAACTGCAGTAAAGGGGTCTTTAGTGATGTAGTGGTAAGGTGTGGAGAGATGGGAAGCATTCTATTGTCATATGATTAGGTTCCACCTCAGTCTTTTGGTCAGCCTGCACTTCACCAGTGCTTCTCATGCCAACTGCTTCTTCCCTAAGTAGGAAAGGATAGCTGGAGGGGTTTGAAGGTACATTATTTCCTTTCCCCCACATAGAAGTTTAGAAGGAACTGAAGTTGGGAATTTCCCTTCCCTTGGCATTTTAGGCTCCGGTAAAATAGTTTCTTTTCACAGCAGGCCTTGTTAAGAAGAACAGAATGTTCTGGCATATTTTACAATGGTTCCTCTCTGCACCTACTGAAGTACAAGGGGACTTTCCTCTAATATTTACTGAGGGGACTGGTAGGACACCTGAAGGTAAAACTCATGAAAGTGTGGGGGCTCCCTATCACTGAGTTCCCCTGGGTTTTTACTCTATGATTTATCCACACTGAACCTCCAGCAATCTGTTTTACAGTTCAGATATTTCTGCCCTGGCATTGGTTCCTATGGACATTTCTACTTGTGTGGGTTTCTGCTCCAGTAGTTTGTGGTTCTCTGTATTCGCCAGTCTCTCTACTTTTGGGGGCAGTGGTTTGCCCTGTGACCTCACCTCTCTGAAAGAGCTAAGAAAAGTTGTTGATTTTTTTCAGTTTGTTCAGCTTTTTATTTGTTGGGATGGTAAGCTTTTTACGTGTTAAAGAGGAAACTGGAAACCTTAAGGTTTTTTAAATATAATTTTTAAAACTTTTTAACCATATGTAATCCTAGTAATATATCAAGCCTTCTTTTTCAAATATGTATTAGGAAATACTAGTGACTATAAATTCTGTGTGTGTGGCAAGCCGCTTCTCAAAAAGGGTTTTTACAATGTACAAATAATTTTTTTTAGAAAAAAGCAGTGGTAAACTGTCTTTTAAGGCCTATCAAATAAAGTGTAGGCTTACCATGGTTATGTACCTATATTTATTCTTTTATATCTTTGATATCCATAAGTTTTCTTTTTCATAAGTTTTCATTCACATATGTACTCTAGTGATAGAATAAATTGAAGTTCTAGGTGAAAATGGAATTAGCATATTCAATTCATGGTTGTAATAATATTGTCAATGTGTATGTTGACAGAGAGATTTATGGTCTTTTGAAGTCATTGCTACATACTATTAAGAAATGATACTGAGTTGAGCCTGAAACAATGTGTGGTTTGGGGAACTGACCCTTTGCACAGTCAAAAATCCATGTATAACTTTTGACTCCTCAAAACTTAACTATTAATAGCCTACTATTGACCAGAAGCCTTACCAATAACATAAGCAGTCAACACTTACTTTGTATATGTATTATATGCTGTATTCTTACCATAAAGTAAGTTAGAGAAAAAAAACTGTTAATCAGAAAATCATAAGAGAAAATACATTTCTATTACCATACTATATTAAAAAAAAATCTGTGTATAAGTGGACCCAAGCAATTCAAACCTGTGTTGTTCAAAGGTCAACTGGACACTATTTTTGTAAGCATGAATAAAATGTCTTATATTTCCATGTGTGCATCCATTGCTAGTCAATATTTTGTTAAATTGAAGTCCTAAAGAAGTCTCAAGATTTTTCACAACCAGCATTAGTCTCTGTTAAATTATAATCCTGTTTATACCGGTTTGTTAAGAGGAATTCTCTTAATGATAGTAGACTAACTTCAAAGATGTTTTAATTGTCATGTAATTAATATCTGAGTAAATGGACTTTTGTATTCACAAAATACAATAGTAATAGAGAGTAACAGAGAAAATAATAGAGAGTAATAGAGAATAGTAGAGTAATAGAGAAAATAAATAATAGAGTAATAGAGAAAATAAATAATAGAGTAATAGAGAAAATAAATCAGCAAATTTCTTTGGATTTCCTAGTCTCATCAACTTTGCATTCTCATAGCAAATCTGTCATTTTCAAAACTAGATATTATTTCCTTTACTTACTAAAATGACTCATTATTATCTCAAAATTTTCAATAAACTTGATTTTTTTCTTAAAAGATTAATGCAGGGGGCATCTGGGTGGCTCAGTGGCTTAAGCCTCTGCCTTCGGCTCAGGTCATGATCTCAGGGTCCTGGGATCGAGTCCAGCATTGGGCTCTCTGCTCAGCAGGGAGCCTGCTTCCCCCCTCCCTACTTGTGATCTGTCAACTAAACAAATAAAATCTTTTAAAAAAAAAGATTAATCCAGGAACTTATCACTCTCCTATACTGTACACAGTAAATAGCAATTTTATGTGCATTTTCTTTTAAGGATTAAAGATAGGTAAAATTTTTATCCTTCATTTTGGCATGCAGGAGTGAACTTCCTCTTAAAAGCAAAATCTATATTCTTAAGAGGTCTGAGAAGCAGAATACTTTTTCACATCTATTCTCTGAAGGAATATTTAAGGCTTAGTTAATGGAAATAAGACCAAAGTAACTTTGAGCTCTGTTCTGTCAGAAAAGCATTATCATTGCATTATCATTGCATTGCATTACAACAACATTGTAGTAGCACAGCCAACTTAGAAAAAACTGTTAATTACCCCATCAGTTTCCTTTTTTTTTTTCTGCCCCTATCAGTTTCGTTACCAAAAATATATCACCTACTAGAACACCTTTTATGAATACTTTTTCCCCTTGCTGAAAGAATTTTTTTTAATTGGACAGTTTCACTCTTGACTCCACCATTATTCTCACATTATGAGAGAGACTGCTGAAAGGGCAAAGACCATCTGTAAGAAACCCTGAATTCAACCTCAATAGCTTTAAAATGTTTCTCATAAACATAGAGGCATTTAAATGTAATACTATTTTTTCCTTGAAAGGAAATAATGTGGCCACTTAAAAATGCAATAAAACAAATATTTAACATCTGTAATATGCTTCAACTTGTCATATATAATATATATCTCATATGTGGACTTTTAAATTGAGTGAAATTTCAGAAAATGTTATTTTGTCCAAGTCCTTCATTTGATAAATGAGGAAATAGTAAACTTCCTGCCCAGCATCACATGAAAAGTCAAAGACCTCATTTAAAGTCAACAGCACGTTTTTGCTATACAAAGTATGCACTAATTCCATTTGGCCTCTGAAAAACGCATGCAATGGACATATGAAAGAGATGATAAGCCCTGGAAGAAGGTTAGAAAACAGACTTACAAAAAGAGGTAAAGACAAGCATGTGAAAACAAATAATGCAATCTGAAAGAGACTATTTTTGCAGGTCTGTTCACAAGTATGAATGTTGCCTTACCTTTTTCAACATCTCAGGTACCACACTGAACTCTTTACAATATAGGGGAAGATACAACATTGGCAGTATGAACCAGCATCCTTTATCAAAAAGCAGTTGTAGCTCAAAATCTGTACCCTGCGCCAATGTAGAATGTAAAGATTTCAGATGCCTCAGTAAGTTATACTGTTTAAAATTTTTCTTTGACCTCTGCTTTTTCTTCTCATCTTTCTGCCATTTTTTAAAGAACTGGTTTCTGTTTCCTGGTTATATCATTATGTCAACAAAACATACTAAAACTCATATCAATTCTTCTCTGATTTCAGAAAGTTCTCTATATTTGGAAGAAAAGTAAAGAAAGAGCTACCCTACCCTGTTTGTATCTCATTTCACTAGCATTGAGTAGGGCATTACTCATTATGGGTTTTTTACTCTACTAAATCTTTGGAATGAGAATGCTCTAGAAATATTGGTCTACATTCAACAAATATTGATTTTAGCTTATAATGTTTCAGGCACTGTGCTAGATACTGGAGATAACATTTTGAACAAAACAGAAGTAGAATGCCCATCATGGAGCTTACAAGTCAAACTCAAATTCTGCAGGATTTTGAACTATTAATAATAAGTTACAATAATAGCAGCAAGAAAAATGCACTCAAAATACTATTACTTTAACCATATCTAAAATGAATAAAGAAGGTACTTCAAAACCAGTGGAAAACTTGCGTATGAGGAATCATCTATCTATAACTATTTTTCACTATGAAATACCAAGTTCACTTGAACCCAGAATTAAGGACCAATAGAATATTATCTCATCATGATAATAAATACTGAGAGATACTGGAAACTGTGCTATTTCTTCCGGCCCAGAAGGGAGTTGGTAGCCACAGAACTGAATGAGAGGAAGCAAAAGAAGAACACAGGCAGTGCTCATCTTCAGGAGGCTTGAGGTCCAAAGTCTATTTATAAATCAGTTGTTTAAAAATTAAAGTCATTTTGTAAATCATGCTTATATTTAGAAGTAGTCACAGAAGCCTCTTAAACACACAATATAACTGAAATACTACTCAATTACAATAAAATCAGAAAGTTCAGTCGTGGGCACCTGGGTGGCTCAGTTGGTTGAGCGACTGCCTTCAGCTCAGGTCATGATCCTGGAGTCCAGAAATTGAGCCCAAATTGGGCTCCCTGCTCAGCAGGGCGTCTGCTTTCCCCTCTGACCTTCCCCCTTTCATGCTCCCCCCCTCTCTCAAATAAATAAAATCTTTAAAAAAAAAAAGTTCAGTTGCTAACATATATATGGTAATGTAGTTATAAACATTTCTTTCTCTGTTGCTCTTTTTTTTTTTTTAACAAAATTTCATTCATTCCTTAGGATTTCAGTGCAAAAAAATGCTTCCTTAAGACGAGTCAATCAGATGATATAAGAATTTGGGGAAATTAAAATTTAATTTTTAACATTTAAAAAAGATCAAGTGGGTTGGGAAAATATATAGAGAAAACAGATGGAACATATGAGAAGGAGTTTAATACACAAGAAAAATAAATTGAGGAGGTCAGTTAGTATGAGTTCCATAAAGAGAGAAGAAAAAATACAGGGGAAGAAATAATCAAGGTATAATAGAAGAAAAGTTCCTAAAGTGGAAAGAAGACATTTTTTTTTTCTAGATTATACAGAATCATTTAGGGCTGAGAAGGATGGATATTAAAAGAGCTATGCCTAGACAGATCTGGACTTTGATTTTCCTGTGAGCTTTTAATTTTCTAGGTGGAATTTCAGAACTAACAAGATAAAGATCCTAACTACCATTTAAATAAGAAAAAAGTTCTCTAAAAAAGATGAAATCAAACTTTTATCATTAGCAACACTGGATAAAAGTCTCCCAAGTTTTGAGGGGAGATTACTTTGAACCAAGGAGCATATATATAATAAATTATTAATTAACTCTGAGGAAAAATAAAGGTGTTTTGGATATGCAAGGACTCAGTTTGCTTCCTACCCACCATTTCTGGAAAACAAAAACAAGAATAAACTCTTGGGGATGTATGCAAGGAGAAAGGGGGGAAAAAAAGAACCAAACACCAAGCAAGACAAGGGAGTGAAATAATATAGCAGCTCCAACTAGGAAAATAATGAAAAGAAACTAATTCAGAAAAGAGGAAGTAGACAGCATAGGGAAAAATGACTTGAAGAAGAAGGTATATTTCATTGACCAAGTGATATAATTAAGAAATTGTAAAAATCATTGTGAGTGATGAAGGCATATCATTATTCTATCAAGGACACAAAATAAGATTAGAATTTTCAAGAAAAATTTAAGGCTCACAGAAAATTGTTAAGTTCAAATGTGAAAGAAACTAATATATGGCACAATTTTGAGGAGTTAAAGGAATTTAAGAAAATGCAATCTATTTTATCTTGGTGCTTAAAATATTATCTTCAGAACAAACCAAATTTTTAATGCTATGGGATCATTTTTTTTTCCTTCTCTACATATTCAATCATACCCTCGGTATTATACTGAATCTATTTATTACAATCACATTATAAATGCTGTGTTTTTTTTTCCCCCTCAATTAGCGCTGAGCTACAAAGCACAGGAGAGACAGCTATAGGTGAAGAACAGAATACAAATATTATAAACTCAGCAACAGAGAAGGTATAGAATACAAAAATTGGCAGAAGGCAAGGGAGAAAAGTAGATGAAATGAGAAATACTAATATTTATATCCTGCACAGTGGGGAGTCAGGAAGCTATGGTTTGATGTTGGTAACTTAATACTTCTAATTACATTATTTTAAATTACTTTTGTTGTTATCATGTACCTGTATTTTTTGAAAAGTCACTGTAGAAACTAACCAGTCAAACCTCTCCGTTTTTGTGTTCCTTATTTCCGAGAAATGATAGTTCAGACAGGGAGGGTAATCAAGAGTATTTCCAACTCACACAGTCTACCTGCAGGCATATATGTATACTGAGGGCCTGCTATGTACTTGGCTACATACTAATTATTGTGGGGGATTCAATGAATATACAAATTATGATTCTGGCTCTCAAGGAAACTTCTATCATGATGAAAGGAGGCAGTTGCTGACACATAAATAGCTGATATATTTTAAACTGTTAAGTAATTGGGAGACACTCCAAAACATCTTTCACATGGGCCCCAAATCCCATGACACCACCATGTACGGAATCTTCATTCTCATGGGAAGTCCCTGGGATTAGCACAACAAGACTATCATCTATCTTTAAGCAAGGTGTGCCAAAGTATCTGTTCTTGTTCCTAAAAACAGGCTATGAAACAGAGTTAGAATAAGTAACATCTACAATCCTTAGTAGTTTTTAAATCATACCTGCTACCATTTTATATTTCTATGGACAAGTTTGTATCCTTTCAACATACCTGATATAATAAAAGATGATTGTGAACAGAAGACACTATAGACTCGTAATTTGTATCCTGATTGAAATAATAAAAGGGATGGAAATAATCTTTCCTTCTAGGGGCCTTCTTCAGAGACCATGCTGTTAGACTTGTGCAATCTCTGTGGGCCCCCAACGTTGCGAGAGTCATGCCAACTCTTGTGCCTAGGACGATTCAGGCAATTAAAGAATCATATCTTTGAGCAAAGGGCTGGATGCATCTTGGGAAACTCCCCACGTGACCAGTCTGTGAGTCCTACAATTTCCATCTCACTATGCTTTTTAAAGGATCATGGTATTGACTCTTTCCTATGAGTCTATATACTCTACACGGGCAAGGACAATGGCTTCCTTCTTTCCTAATACATAGATGCTCAACCAACACCTGAGGAATGACCAAATAGTTATTCAATCACTGAAATTTTGCCAAGTAATAGGTTGAATGTTTCATTATATTAACTCATTCATTTATTCCCTCATGGCAACATGGGAGATAAGAATTATTAGCTATTCCTATTTCATAGATGGGAAAGCAGATTCAGAGAGGCTAAAATTACTATGTTGAATGAAAACACACACAGTTTATAAGAAGGAAACTTAGGATTCAAAACTAGATCTTCCTGACCCAAAAGGCCAGACTGTTTAATGGCAGCCAGCTGTTTAAGAGTTCATTGTGATCCATTAGAAATAAAAAGGCAGTGTAGATTCCTTTGGGGAAAAATATGGTGAAAAGCAGGAATAATCAGGAAATGATGGAAAGGAAGGTCACACCAGTGAGAACACCAAGGAGGAAGAAATTACATTTCTAAAAGAACAGCAGTGATGTTAAATATAATTCCTAATACATGAAGAGGTTTAAAACTCTATGACCTATTTTTTCCTCAATAAAATGGGGATATATGCCACAAATAAACAAACAAACAAAAGAGGTAACATGAGACTGAAACAAGATAATCTCTGTAAAGCGTCCAGCATGGTGCTTAACACAATGTAAGAACTTAGTCAGTATTGGCTATTATTAGAATTATAGATATCCTATTATATAATTTGAAGCAAATGTCTTCCCCTTCCTATAGCCATATTTTTTCAATTGTAAATGTAACAGATAGGTTGGAGAGCCTCTAAAATCCTTTTCAGTTGACAACAATCTATGATTCTATATTTGAAAATGAACTATATTTTTGCAAATCTGATGAATGATTTATTGAAATGTTGAAGTAAACGTGGCTGCAATATCGTATAAGCAATTGGAAACAATTCTAGTTTACACAGCTAGATCTAAAATATAAAAACATTCAAATGCACACATACATGCACACAGAGTTAAACCCACAGTCCAGAAAAAAACTGATAAAAGTTCAAAGGAAGGTGGATGAAAAAGTCTTTGACAATTTGTTATAAGTAAGAGAGTCTGAAACAGATTCTTTAAAATGTTCGTCATTTGTGATAGAGCATTTATTCACTAAAAACTCTTTATAGTCTCCTTATATTTACATGTTTTCCCCTCACCATTTTAGGCATATTTCCATGTTAAACGTAGTTGCTGGTATTTAGTTGAATGAATGCCACCACTTTGTTATTACATATTTTCCAAATTTAACACCTATCTTTTCCTTTATCATCATTCTACCAGATAAGAAAGGGGGTTTCCCCCATGTGTTTGCAGATACAAGCTCTTAAACAGGGTATAATGTTAAGCAAATTAGTTCTACCCAAACATATTCAATGATTTTGGAAAGCATTTCTATATGTACTAGGAATGGCATATTTTCAAACATGGAACAAATAATGAGTGAGGAACAATTTTAAAAACATGAGAAAATGACAGCTCTAACTCCAACTGTTTCCATGCACGTATGCAGTAAGATTACTAGAGATGGTTAAGTTGCCACAATAGCTTCTAAAAGAGGCTGAGTCAGCCTGGTTATGAGAGAGAGTGACACTCTTAAGACCTTCATCACCTTCAGTCCTTGGATACTAAAGCCCTTAGTCACTGGTCCCAGTTAAAAGTTACTATTTTAAGTTCAAAGTAGAAAGCTCCTTTTGAGTGGTAACAACAGTTTAAAATAACAATGTGGGGGGTTGAGGGAAAGCCTCCTTTATGCATCTACCATGCCTCATCACCTCATCCCCCTCTGTCCCAGTCAAGCATTATTATAATAAGTACTTTCTTCTCCTGCATCAATATTTGTGATCCGGGCCGCTAAACAATTAATGAGATACAGACCACTCCTTCTACCCGCATTGTTGCATCACTGGTGTTCAGAATTCTGGAACAGTGTGTGTAAACATTAGAGCCATGTGTGCCTGACCACATGGGAAGGCAACAGGATGGCCTGGAACTCCTATGCAAGAGGGAACACCTGGCACCCATCTTAACATCACCAAGCCAGCTGTTTCTGGGTGAGCTCCTATTTGATTCCTCAGCGATCTTCTAGAAGGACCATCTAAAAGCAGTTGATACAAACGACCTTGAGGATTTTGTGTAACTTCAAGATATCTGGAAAGATGCATGACATTAATTAGTTTTTCACTTTATATTCATAAACAGAAACTTTTACTGTGGTTTGTTTAATCAACCATTTCTACCAAGAGGACTTAACTCATATTGAGTCCAAAATACATGTGAACAGATGCACACACACTCAAACACAGCAGTAACTGAAAGGGGATAAACTCAAATTTCATACTGCTTTTTAGCATATATCTTTCACATTCAGTCTACCATTCTGATATTTTATAATACTAAGACAATGGCCACTAAGTTTCTCTTTATGAAGGGAGTCCACCCACTGAATAAATCAATTTTTATTGCATGCTTGCCACTTTAAGTGAAACTGAAGCACAATCAAATGAAAGTTATATTTAAATCCCTTTCTTAGCAGAAATGCATTAATTTATGGCCTTTATCAAATTCTGAGCACTTCCAGCTTATAATCGCATATAATTTAGAGTCCAACAAAGTTAAGAGAAGAAAATATTATTGTTCTAATATAGGAGAAGATAATTCTTGTGAAAGCCCACGAATGTTCTGAACTGGCACTGTTCTTAGAAAAGGAGGGGTGCCTGGGTGGCTCAGTGGGTTAAAGCCTCTGCCTTTGGCTCAGGTCATGACCCCAGGGTTCTGGGATGGAGCCCCACATCGGGCTCTCTACTCAGCAGGGAGCCTGTTTCCTCCTCTCTCTGCCTGCTTCTCTGCCTACTTGTGATCTCTGTCTGTCAAATAAATAAATAAAATCTTCAAAAAAAAAAAAAGGGTACTCATGGGGCGCCTGAGTGGCTCAGTGGATTAAGCGTCTGCCTTGGGCTCAGGTCATGATCCCAGAGTCCTGGGATCGAGTCCCACATCAAGCTTCCTGCTCAGTGGAGAGCCTCCTTCTCCCTCTCCCTGCCACTCTGCCTACTTGTGCTCTCTCTGTCAAATAAATAAATAAATAAATGATCTATCAAAAAAAAAAAAAAAGAAAACGATTCAGATAACTAATTTCACACAAACTTTCACTATTTAGGCCAAGGATGATTAAGGTGAATATATTATCTTTAGGCCAAAATAATAAAAAAGCAAAAAAAAAAAAAAAACACAAGCAAATGAAAAGAATATTTTAAAGCCTATAGTTTACTTTCACTGTATCTCAGTTCAATGTATTAAAACTGTACAAAATATTTTAAATGATAAACACTAAATAAATTATATCTTTTCAAGTCCAGAAGGAACTTTTTACTCAGCATCAGGGATGAAAAATGCCCATCGGGACGCCTGGGTGGCTCAGTTGGTTAAGCAGCTGCCTTCGGCTCAGGTCATGATCCCAGCGTCCTGGGATCGAGTCCCACATCGGGCTCCTTGCTCAGCAGGGAGCCTGCTTCTCCCTCTGCCTCTGCCTGTGCTCACTCTCTCGCTCTCGCTCTCTCTCTGACAAATAAATAAATAAAA